>CM056377.1:362894-410394 GCA_029718625.1 Synaphobranchus kaupii | reverse complement strand
GCTGGCCGGCCCGGTGTAATAGTTAAGATGGAATGAATGATAATAGAAATCTAGCAGCGTAAGCGATACAATGGGTTGGGCAGGTTACAGTCAGAGGCGGTTAAACTACCTGGTAAAATAGGCAGCCCAAGCAGAGAGATGTACAGTAATATGTATATATGGTTCATTTGTAAATGTTTTAATTTGTGATGTCACAGGCATCACCTTGCGTCCCCCCTCAAATCAACTCCCGGTATTACAACCCCTGGCAAACATGATGGAATCACCACACTTAGAGGATGTTCACCCATCTTTTTTACTTCGTAGCAAATAAACAAATCACAGATATGACACAAATTTTTGTTTAATAGCTGAACATTCTGGCTTCGTGAAACATACCTCAAACAAATCAAATTAAATCATTTTAATTAATGGCATATTTTTTTCCAGATAAAGTAGAGGAAAAAATTATGGAACCACTCAATGTTGAGGAAAAAATTATGGAATCAAAAAAAACATCACAATTAGTACTTTGTTGCTCCTCCTCTGGCTTTTATGACGGCCTGAATTCTTTGAGGCATGGACTTCACAAATGAAAAACTATATTCTCCATCAAGCTGGTTCCAACTTTCTCGAATAGCGGTTGACAGATCAGCTTTGCAGGATGGAGCCTTGTCATGGACCAATTTGTTTTAATTTCCACCATAAATTTTAAATCGGATTGAGATCTGGACTGTTTGCTGGCCATGTCATTGAGTTGATATGCCTTTCCTGAAGAAAACCTTTAACTGTAACGTTCCGTTCCCGTCCTGTCCGTTTTCCATGTTTTCCTTGTTTCCTTCCGTGTCATGTTGGATCCCTTGTCCGTGTTTCCCTCCTGGCTGTGGACTGGGCGTCTCCCTCGGGTACTTTTGGTTTCATTTTCCACTTTAGCTTCCGCCTATCACTCGCCCCTCTCGTTACTCACATTCCTCACTGCTGTGCTTCGGCAATCACTCCTGATTTAACATCACACCTGTTTCTCGTTTTCTCCTTCACTTCCTGCACCATTTAAACCCCTGGCTGGCTGCTATTCAGCGCCAGTTCGTTGACTAACCTACCGTGTTTGTTTCGTATCCCGTTTCTGGTCCAGTGTTTGTGAGCCTGCTGGTTCATACCTGTTCGCCTGGTTTCCTGACTGGTAGCTATCTCTGCTAATCTTTCGCTGCTGCATGCATTTACCTGTTTCCCTTCAAAACCTCCAGACGCCGCAGTTCCAGTCTTCCCGCAGCTGTGTTTGTCCTCCCCGTGTTACGTACCTCCCGTACTCGTGTTGCGGTACCAGGACCTCTGCATGCCAGCCGGCTTACGCCAGTATTGCCCGAGCTACGCCGCACCTTCCAACTCGGCGGTGCATTCACCAGCTACAGTCCTGTCACAACACCCTGCCTTTAACCTCTGCTTTCTGCCCGGTTACTCAAGCTACCCAGTCCAGTTTCCAGTCCAGTTCCAGTCCAGTTCCGGTGTTTTAGACACCTCCGTTCAAGTCCAGTTCCGGCTTGGAACAAGTTCCGTGCCGTCCCCTGTGTTCCTGAGTGGACCTTCCGGTCCAGTTTCCAGTCCAGTTCCAGTCCAGGTCCGGTGTTCCATACACCTCCGTTCAAGTCCAGTTCCGGCTTGGAACAAGTTCCGTGCCGTTCCCGTTTCCTGAGTGGACCTCCCGGTCCAGTTTCCAGTCCAGTTCCCAGTCCAGTTCCAGTCCAGTTCCGGTGTTTTATACACCTCCGTTCAAGTCCAGTTCCGGCTTGGAACAAGTTCCGTGCCGTTCCCGTTTCCTGAGTGGACCTTCCGGTCCAGTTTCCAGTCCAGTTCCGATCCAGTTTCCAGTCCAGTTCCAGTCCAGTTCCAGTCCAGTTCCGGTGTTTTAGACACCTCCGTTCAAGTCCAGTTCCGGCTTGGAACAGTTCCGTGTTTCTTCAAGTCCAGCTCCGGCTTGGAGCAGTCCTCAGTTGGACGCTATCCTGTGTTAACTAACTAACCTGTTTTGCTCCCGTGTACAGCTTTGGGACCACCCCAACGCTTAATAAAGTTCCACTTTCTGTAATCTGTCTCCTGGTCGTTGCACTTGGGTTCGTCCCGTATCAGGATCGCAACAGAACGAACTGGCCTACAATATGGACCCAGCCGATCTGGAACAGATTCGCCACGCCTTCTCCTGCCAAACTGCGATCAGCGACCAACAGGGTCGCCGTCTGGATGATGTGCTGGAAGTAGTTAGGGGCATCACGGAGCAAGTATCCCAACTTTCGCTCCACCAACCGCTACTACGGATTCCAGCCAACCCTACTCCTTCCTCTCCCGAACCCCATCCGGAGGCACCGGCTCCCACTTCCAGCCGTGAGCCCCGTGTACAACACCCCGAGTTATATCGCGGGGGGTTGGGGAGATGTCGTGAATTTCTACTTAAATGTGACATAGTGTTTCGGATGCAGCCCTCCTCCTTCGCCTCTGACTCCAGCAAGATCGCGTTCATTATGAGCAGCCTGGGAGGGAGCGCCCTGGAGTGGGCTACATCCATCTGGGACAGCCAGGCTCCGTTATGCAGCAACTTCGCAGCCTTTACGGCAGAGATGCGACGTGTGTTTGAACACCCGACCTGTGGACGTGACGCTACCCAGCGTCTGCTTCAAGTTCGCCAAGGCAACCGCAGTGTCGCAGAAATGGCCATTCAGTTTCGTACCCTCGCCGCGGAGTCAGGATGGAATGACGCCTCCCTCCAGGGGGCTTTCCGCCAAGCTCTCAGCGAGGAACTCAAGGACCAGCTTGCCACTCGGGAGGAATCCAACTCCCTTAATAGCCTCATCAGCCTCGCTATAGCCATCGATAATCGTCTCCGCATCCGGGCCCGGGAGCGGGGAGGAAGTTCCGGGCGTCATTCGCCCTCCGTCGTCTCTAATGTTCATTCACACTCCTTCACTGGATCTCGGGCGCCTACGGGCGGGTCCGAGGAAGAGCCCATGCAACTGGGCAGAGTTGCGGTCAATCCCGAGGAGCGTCAGCGCCGTCAGCGCACCAGATCCTGTTTCTATTGCGGCAAGCCTGGCCATCAGATCGCCTCCTGTCCCATTCGCCCAAAAGAAGGGGCTCGCCAGTAAGACTGGGCGTACTGACGAGCCCCATCGTCCCCAACCATGCTGCCCAGGACCGCCTCATGTTCAAGGCTACTCTCCTTTGGAGGGACAAGACCCTATCTTCTTCGGCCCTAATTGACTCCGGAGCTGACGCCAGCTTCATGGATATCACCTTCGCCAGGAGGGCCGGCATTCCCACGGAACGTCTCACTTCACCCATTTCAGCTCTAGCTCTGGACGGTAGGAGTTTGGGGTTAGTTACCCACTCCACCGTTCCTATCCAATTAGTTCTATCTGGCAATCATCGGGAGTCCATTCAGCTATTACTGATTAACTCCCAACAATCTGCTCTGGTTTTAGGTCAGACCTGGCTTCGCCTCCACAATCCCCATATTGACTGGAAAGCCGGTCGCATCCTGGCGTGGAGTGCCCACTGTCTAGCCAGCTGTCTCCGTTCTGCACTACCCCCTCCGGGGCCCAGTAAACCCTGTTCCATGCAACCTATACCGGATTTAACGAATGTTCCCAGCGAGTATCACGACCTCGCGCAAGTATTTTCTAAATCACGTGCTCTGTCCTTACCTCCTCACAGGCCGTATGACTGCGCCATTGACCTACTGGCTGGAGCTAAACTGCCATCGGGACGCCTCTACAGTCTGTCTGGACCGGAGAAACTAGCCATGGAGGAATACATCCACGACTCCCTCGCTTCGGGTATTATCCGTCCCTCTTCATCCCCAGTCGGTGCAGGGTTCTTCTTCGTTGGGAAGAAGGATGGCTCCCTGCGACCCTGCATCGACTACCGGGGCCTCAACCAGGTCACCATCCGTAACAAATACCCTCTTCCCCTCATTAACACCGCCTTTGAAGCCCTCTCTCCAGCTGTGACGTTCACCAAGCTCGACCTCCGGAATGCGTATCACTTGGTGCGTATCCGTGAGGGGGACGAGTGGAAGACTGCTTTTAATACCCCGTTGGGCCACTACGAATACCTGGTGGTCCCTTTCGGCCTTACTAACGCCCCAGCAGTCTTCCAGAGCATGGTGAACGACGTCCTGCGGGACCTCCTAGGGAGGAGCGTTTTTGTTTATATCGATGATATTTTAATTTTTTCTCAATCCCCGCAGGAGCATGTCCGTCACGTTCGAGAGGTTCTCCAGCGGCTGTTGGAGAATCAGCTATTTGTTAAGGCTGAGAAATGTTCCTTCCACGCTTCCACGGTCCCGTTCCTCGGCTTCATTATCGAGGAGGGCAGTATCCGGGCGGACCCTGTGAAAATCAAGGCGGTGACAGAATGGCCCCAACCCACCTCCCGCAAGCACCTTCAACAGTTCCTGGGGTTTGCAAATTTCTACCGCCGCTTTATTCGCAATTACAGTTCCATTGCTGCTCCCCTGACTAAACTCACTTCCGTTGCCCTGCCTTACTGTTGGAATTCCGATGCCCAGCGAGCTTTCGAGCTACTCAAGGCTCGGTTTTCCTCAGCACCTATCCTCCTTCACCCTGACACTTCTCGGCAGTTTGTCGTTGAGGTGGATGCCTCCGACACCGGCGTGGGGGCCATTCTGTCTCAACGGTCCGCCTCTGATAGCAAGCTCCATCCCTGCGCATTCTTCTCCCGGAGGCTGTCCTCCGCCGAGAGGAACTACGATGTCGGGGATCGGGAACTGCTGGCGATAAAACTGGCTCTTGAGGAGTGGCGCCACTGGCTGGAGGGGGCAGGTACCCCCTTTTCTTGTTTTTACCGACCATCAAAACCTCATTTATTTAAGATCTGCCAAGAGGCTCAATTCTCGTCAGGCTAGATGGTCGTTATTTTTTGCACGCTTTAATTTCTCTGTTTCTTTCCGCCCTGGTTCCCGTAATATTAAAGCAGATGCCCTGTCCCGCATTTTTTCCCCTCCCTCCAGTCCTGCTGATCCGGAGCCCATTTTGCCGGCCTCCTGTGTGGTGGCTGCGGTCTCCTGGGAGATTGAGGGCATTGTGAAGGCCGCCCAGACTTCCCAACCGGACCCCCGCAATAACCCTAACTCCTGTCTTTTTGTCCCCGATTCCGTCCGCTCCCAGGTCCTCGAATGGGTTCACGCCTCGTGCCTGGCATGTCACCCAGGTGTCGCCAGAACTATCGCCCTCGTCAGGAGGAGTTTCTGGTGGCCTACCCTTAAAGGGGATACCCGTGCCTTCGTCCTGGCCTGCTCGGTGTGCGCCAGGAGCAAGGCTTCCCACCAGCCTCCCTCCGGTCTTCTCCTTTCCCTCCCCGTCCCTGGCCGTCCTTGGAGTCACATTGGTGTGGACTTCGTAACCGGTCTGCCGTTGTCAGAAGGTAACACCGTCATTCTGACAATAGTGGACCGGTTCTCCAAGGCGGTTCACTTTGTTCCCCTCCCCAAGCTCCCGTCCGCCCTTGAAACCGCTGAGCTCTTGGTGCTACACGTGGTCAGGCTGCACGGGATCCCCTCTGACATCGTGTCAGACCGTGGGCCCCAGTTCTCCTCCCGAGTCTGGAGGGCGTTCTGTGCAGCCCTGGGTGCCTCTCCTAGTCTTTCCTCGGGTTTTCATCCCCAGTCTAATGGTCAGGCAGAGAGGGCGAACCAGGACCTGGGGGGCCGCCCTGCGGTGCGTTACAGTGCGCAATCCTGCCTCTTGGAGCCGTTTTCTCCCCTGGGTCGAGTACGCACATAACTCCCTTAAGAGTGCCTCTACTGGCCTATCCCCGTTTGAGTGTGCTTTAGGCTATCAACCCCCTCTTCTGTCGACCCAGGAGGCCGAGATAGCTGTCCCCTCTGTTAGGGCCCATGTCCTCGTTGTAAAAACATTTGGAGACTCACACGCACCGCACTCCTTCACGCCAATTCCCGCTCCCAACGTCTGGCGGACCTTCACAGGACCGCAGCCCCACAGTATAGGGCCGGTCAGCAGGTCTGGCTCTCCACTGCAAACATCTCCCTTCCCTCTTCATCCAGAAAGCTTCAGCCCCGTTTTATTGGTCCCTTCCCCATCATTTGTCTAGTTAACCCGGTGTCTGTTAAACTTTCCCTCCCCGCCTCCCTCAAAGTTTACCCTGTGTTTCATGTGTCCCAGGTTAAGCCTGTCTCCTCCAGCCCCCTCAGTACCCCTACCATCCCGCCTCCTCCCGTCCGAGTTGTTGACAACGCCCCGGCCTACACGGTGAACCGTGTTATTGATATCCGCCGCAGGGGCCGGGGTTTCCAATACCTCGTCGACTGGGAGGGGTACGGTCCTGAGGAGAGGTCGTGGCTCCACAAGAGCCTGATCTTGGATCATTCAGTAATCCAAGACTTCCACGAACAGTTCCCTGACAAGACCAGGCCTCCGGGTACGCCAGGTGGCGTACATTGAGGGGGGGGTACTGTAACGTTCCGTTCCCGTCCTGTCCGTTTTCCATGTTTTCCTTGTTTCCTTCCGTGTCATGTTGGATCCCTTGTCCGTGTTTCCCTCCTGGCTGTGGACTGGGCGTCTCCCTCGGGTACTTTTGGTTTCATTTTCCACTTTAGCTTCCGCCTATCACTCGCCCCTCTCGTTACTCACATTCCTCACTGCTGTGCTTCGGCAATCACTCCTGATTTAACATCACACCTGTTTCTCGTTTTCTCCTTCACTTCCTGCACCATTTAAACCCCTGGCTGGCTGCTATTCAGCGCCAGTTCGTTGACTAACCTACCGTGTTTGTTTCGTATCCCGTTTCTGGTCCAGTGTTTGTGAGCCTGCTGGTTCATACCTGTTCGCCTGGTTTCCTGACTGGTAGCTATCTCTGCTAATCTTTCGCTGCTGCATGCATTTACCTGTTTCCCTTCAAAACCTCCAGACGCCGCAGTTCCAGTCTTCCCGCAGCTGTGTTTGTCCTCCCCGTGTTACGTACCTCCCGTACTCGTGTTGCGGTACCAGGACCTCTGCATGCCAGCCGGCTTACGCCAGTATTGCCCGAGCTACGCCGCACCTTCCAACTCGGCGGTGCATTCACCAGCTACAGTCCTGTCACAACACCCTGCCTTTAACCTCTGCTTTCTGCCCGGTTACTCAAGCTACCCAGTCCAGTTTCCAGTCCAGTTCCAGTCCAGTTCCGGTGTTTTAGACACCTCCGTTCAAGTCCAGTTCCGGCTTGGAACAAGTTCCGTGCCGTCCCCTGTGTTCCTGAGTGGACCTTCCGGTCCAGTTTCCAGTCCAGTTCCAGTCCAGGTCCGGTGTTCCATACACCTCCGTTCAAGTCCAGTTCCGGCTTGGAACAAGTTCCGTGCCGTTCCCGTTTCCTGAGTGGACCTCCCGGTCCAGTTTCCAGTCCAGTTCCCAGTCCAGTTCCAGTCCAGTTCCGGTGTTTTATACACCTCCGTTCAAGTCCAGTTCCGGCTTGGAACAAGTTCCGTGCCGTTCCCGTTTCCTGAGTGGACCTTCCGGTCCAGTTTCCAGTCCAGTTCCGATCCAGTTTCCAGTCCAGTTCCAGTCCAGTTCCAGTCCAGTTCCGGTGTTTTAGACACCTCCGTTCAAGTCCAGTTCCGGCTTGGAACAGTTCCGTGTTTCTTCAAGTCCAGCTCCGGCTTGGAGCAGTCCTCAGTTGGACGCTATCCTGTGTTAACTAACTAACCTGTTTTGCTCCCGTGTACAGCTTTGGGACCACCCCAACGCTTAATAAAGTTCCACTTTCTGTAATCTGTCTCCTGGTCGTTGCACTTGGGTTCGTCCCGTATCAGGATCGTAACATTAACACTCTTTGCTCTGTGGCAAGATGCATTATCATCCTGAAAAATGACTTCATCATCACCAAACCTATTTTCTATCGATGGAATGAGAAAAGTGTCCAAAATTCCAATGTACACCTGTGAATTGACTGTTGAGGTAATGATTGCCATCTCCCCTGGTCCTTTACCTGACATGCAAACCCATATCATAAATGACTGGGGAAATTTGATTGTTTTCTTCAGGCAGTCATCTTTATATGTTTCATTAGAACGGCACCAGACAAAAGTTCCAGCATCATCTCCTTGGCCAATGCAGATTCATGATTCATCACTGAATATCACTTTCATCCAATCATCCACACTCCATGATTGCTTCTCTTTAGCCCACTGTAACCTTGTTTTCTTCTGTTTAGGTGTTAGTGCTGGTTTTCGTTGGCTTTTCTATATGTAAATCCCATTTAATTCAGCCGATTTCTTACAGTTCTGTCACAAACATTGACTCCTGTTTCTGCCCATTTGTTTTTCATTTGTTTTGTTGTGCATTTTCTATTTTCAAGGCATATTGCTTTGAGTTTTCTATCCTGACGCTTTGACGTCTTCCTTGGTCTACCCATATGTTTTCCTTTTATAACCTTCATATTTTGTTTATACTTGCACCAAAGTTTATACACAGCTGACTGGGAACAACCAACATCTTTTGCCACACTCCGTGTTGGATTTCCTTCTTGAAGGAGTTTCATAATCCTTTCCATTGTTTCAATTGACAACTCTCTCCCTTTCAATTAGCCAAGTCTAACAGCTCGTTAAGGTCTGTAAGAACTCTCTTTTAACTGCAGACTAATTAGCATTTTCAGACTTGTGCCGGTATTTGTTTTAGAAATGCAAATTACAAGGTGATTCCATCATTTTTTCCTCTACTTGATCTGGAAAAAAAATATGCTATTAATTTAAATAATTTAATTAAATTTGTTTGAGGTATGTTCAACGAAGCCAGAATGTTCAGCTATTAAACAAAAATAGTTTTGTGTCATATCTGTGATTTGTTTATTTGCTACGAAGTAAAAAAGCTGGGTAAATATCCTCTAAGTGTGGTGATTCCATATTTTTTGCCAGGGGTTGTATGCCATTGGGAGTGGTGGGGTGATGCATGTAGGCCTCCGGGTTGCATCCTGGCATGAGCTTGAACCAGGAGAGAGACGAGACTGTCCCCCCAGGGGGGAAATAGAGACGAGACTGTCCCCCCAGGGGGGGAAATAGAGAAGAGAAGAAGGATTTTATATAATTATATAAATATGAGATTAACTGCTGCATATGTAGAGGCCCGAGTGTACCATGGAAAAAGGGGGTGTACATAGCTATGAGAGTCATCCTGCACTGACAGTACCCCAACATGGCACAGAACAACAAACCTGAGTGTTCACATGCAGTGGCAGAGAAACAGCACAGTGAGCTCAGCTCACGTAACAGCTGTATTGTCCTGATTTACCCCTCCCAGACATCTTCAACAATGGGATTGGCGTTTTGTTTTGAGCTTACGCTTAAAGACAGAGTCTGAAGTCTGAACATGCATAGGGAGATTATTCCATAAAACACAAGCTCTGTTAGAGAAGGCTCTGCCTCCCATTGTAAGCACATTTGCTGGAACCAATCAGATTCCAGGAGCCAAGCCTCATGGCTGTAGATTTCTGCTGTAAATTCTGTTGAGAAAGAGAATATAAAAGTAAACCGTTATGTCCCAAAACACCCTTTTATACGCATCACAGCCCCACTGTTGCCATGACAGCAGTGTCTGATTCTGTGAAAACGTTGAACAGTTTTTAAAAGAAATAAAATCAATAAACACAGATGCATTGTAACTTTTTATCGTTTCATTTTTTTTCTCATTTGTTCATGCTTTTTATTTATTTTTTTGCATATTTAACTGCTATTTGTTTTAAGTGCAAATTAGTTTTTTTTTTTTTTCGCTTCCTGAAACTTTACTGCTTTATTAGGAAGGAGCACCCAGGCGGCCATTAAGTGCTTAAGTCCTGAGTAAGAATATGTTTATCGTCTTAATTGTCAACAGCACAAAGCGCTGTCCACTATAATATGTCATTTAAGCAGATAAAATGCACTGTGTGGTAGAGCTACGTTAGTTTGAACCTGTTGCTTGGAAGAGTTTGTTCTGAGAATGATTAGAAGGTATTTATAGAAGTTGTACATAGCTCTGAAATATGAAATATGGATTTTACTCTCTGCATGTGTTGTGTCTGACAGATTTATTTTTACGATGAATCATCTTCTCTTATATTTACTTTTTCTGCTGTTTTTAAATGCATTATTCATCCTGTGGAGCCTGGTGATCTTATATCTAAAAAAACTTCCCATTGTGTCACAGGAAAACGCTTTGAGGAGGGTGAGCAAAGTTTACTCAATGTTTATCAGAAGGTTTAAAGTTTCTGGTGTAAACTGATATCGTTTACAGGTGTAAACTGATATTGTTAACAGGGGTAAACTGATATTGTTTTGAGGAGTAAACTGATTGTTAACAGGTGTAAACTGATATTATTTACAGGGGTAAACTGATATTGTTAACGGGTAAACTGATATTGTTTACACCTGAACATTTGTAAAAGTGCATGGTAATTCTCGATGAATTATTAACCAAACATTTCTGGCAGAACTGTTCTCATTTCAGTTCAGTATTATTCATGTTTACAGTATCTATAGGGAATCTATAATGATTAATTTTAAAGGGTTAGTAAGATTTAAAAAAAATCTGTAAACATGTGTGTATGCCTACCTTATAATGAAACTTATTCATCCATTCCGTTATTTCAATAATTCTGAAATAATATTGTATATCAGAAGAAACGGGTAGAAAAGCATTTTTGTGCTGCTGGTTTAAATTTTCGTTCTGCTCCCCACTCTGCCCCCGCCCCAATCATGATGTCAGAGTACCTTGAAGTGAGAAATAGGCCATGCAGTTGCTCAATCTTGATTCATATTTGATCTGCACCGTCTAGTTTGACAGTTGGATACGAGTTATACAAAATCATTTGTACATTGGACGTACATTTTTGACGATGGACACACCTCCTTCGCCCCCACCCCTCTCCCTCCCTCACCCCATGAAGTATTCTTCTAAATTATGTAGCGGGCGGAGACAGTGGGCGGAGACTGGCTGAGACAGTGGGCGGAGACAGGCTGAGACAGTGGGCGGAGTCAGGCTGAGACAGTGGGCGGAGACAGGCTGAGACAGTGGGCGGAGACAGGCTGAGACAGTGGGCGGAGTCAGGCTGAGACAGTGGGCGGAGTCAGGCTGAGACAGTGGGCGGAGACAGGCTGAGACAGTGGGCGGAGACAGGCTGAGACAGTGGGCGGAGTCAGGCTGAGACAGTGGGCGGAGACCGGCTGAGACAGTGGGCGGAGACAGGCTGAGACAGTGGGCGGAGACAGGCTGAGACAGTGGGCGGAGTCAGGCTGAGACAGTGGGCGGAGACAGGCTGAGACAGTGGGCGGAGACAGGCTGACACAGTGGGTGCACTTACTCTGTAAGCACTCTGTGAATAGACTTGCATGCTTGACACAAATGTAAGGCAAGTTGTAAGGACAGCAGTTGGACCTGAGGTGTAGTGCTGAGTTCACAGCATTATCTCTATTATGAGATAATAGAGTCCCCACTGATGCCTCCAGCTAAAGCCCTCCATGGCCCCTGTTCAAATCCTGAGTGTGCACCTGCCGTGGCTCAGAGTCTGGCCTGTTGGCTTGTGATTGGTGGTTTGCCCAGGAGGTGGGTTTCAATTGGCAGGGTTCTACAACTCCATCACACAACAGCCCCGCCTCTCAATCTACATTTCCGCCTCTCACTCTGCAACCATGCCTCCCACTCTATCGCCCCGCCTCCCCGTCTGCAGAAGTGCTGCTATTGGCCGAATGATCACTGGATGATTATGTCATGGGTTTCTGTGCAGCTACCTGCCGTTAGCGTGTGCATCCACACAACTAGCGGAGTGGTAGCAATAGTTAGCCTATGCTATTCGTGCTGGTTGTTGTCCCTTAGCTGCCCATTTCCAAAGACAAGAAATAAGAATTAGCAGCTCAATAAGATCGCTAGCTGTTGAATGAGATGTGCTTTATTAGGGGTGGAATGAAAACCTACAGGATGGTAGATCTCCCAGGAACAGGGTTGCAGCCCTGCTGTAGATGTTGTGTTGGCTGTAGAAGATCTGTGCTGATGGTGATGAACACAAATTAAACGCTGTAGATGTTGTGTTGGCTGTAGAAGATCTGTGCTGATGGTGTGTGGGCCCTGTGCTGATGGTGTGTGGGCCCTGTGCTGATGGTGTGTGGGCCCTGTGCTGATGGTGTGTGTGGGCCCTGTGCTCTCTCCACAGATCCCACAGATCAGCTACGCCTCGACAGCCCCGGAGCTCAGCGATAACAGCCGCTACGACTTCTTCTCCCGCGTAGTACCGCCGGACTCCTACCAGGCCCAGGCCATGCTGGACATCGTCACGGCGATGGGGGTGGGGAACTACGTCTCCACTCTTGCCTCGGAGGGGGAACTACGGAGAGAGAGCGGCGTCGAGGCCTTCGTCCAGATCTCCCGGGAGACCGGTATGTTCTCTCCCGTGGACACATGGTTCTTTATGTCGAGGGCTTTGTATGAGTGACTCACCCCCTCCCCCGCTCCCCCCCACCCACGCACGTGGAGAGTTGGTCCAAGTACCATTTCGCTGGCTGTCTCACTTGGATGATGTCACTGTTTTGCTTGGTGTCTGTTCTGCGGCGGGAACATGTTCTGCCTAAGGGGTTTTTGCGGAAAAGCTGTCAGCATTCCATCTCACGGCTGGCAGTCCACGCGCACGCTTATTTGGAGGCTGAAAATAGCTTGACATTTTTTGAAAAAAGTCTTAAGTGTTTGTGATGGACACCCTTGGAAGGTTTAGCTGGAACACATGCCAAATCACTGGCCATTGCTAAGCTAATTTATAAATCCTGGGATTGTGTCCAATCCAATACTTTCCTTGAGGTTCATTTTCTCTGCGCCTTTTAATTGGCAGAATTTTCTGTCTTGGTCTGTACTGACAATCAGGATCAAAAAAAGATTAATAAGAAGCAGCTGTAATGTCACCAGATAAGTTACTGACTAGATGGATATAAACAGCATGATGTGTGAATGTAGTGTGCAGAATCATGTGTGAAACGTTCTGCTGTTTTGAGTGCTTGTTTGTCTGTTTCTGTGAAGCTTGGCTTCTTCCCCATTCACTCAGTGGAAATATGTTCATCATTAACACGTGTTAATACGAGAGCTTCAAGGCGCCTTCTCACAATTATGTGTCAATTCAAAGGAGAGAGGGAGGCGTGCAGCTTCCCAGCTTGTGTTCCCACAAGTGAGTGTGTGTGTGTGTGTGTGTGTGTGTGTGTGTGTGTGTGTGTGTGTGTGTGTGTGTGTGTGTGTGTGTGTGTGTAGTGTGTGAGGATGTGTGTGTATGCGTGTGTGTGCGTGTGCGTGTGTGCGTGCACGTGCGAGTGTGTGTGTGTGCGCGTGCGTGCGTGCGAGTGTGTGTGTGTGTGTGTGTGTGTGTGCATGTGTGTGTGCGTGCGTCTCCAGCGCACACAGATGCTTTTGAAACGGGAGATCGTAATCACCCCCATCCTCCCCCCCCTGACCCCCATAATCAATTTGAGCGGCGCGTGATTGGATTATTACTGTGGCTGGTGGCAATGCCGCCACGTGATTGGATTATTACTGCGGCTGGTGGCAATGCCGCCGCGTGATTGGATTATTACTGCGGCTTGGGGCAATGCCTCTAAATTAATTATGATATAATTGCCACGTTAAAATTCACAAGCTGTAACATATATGTGCTTAGGAGATTAACGAGTGGCTGCATTGTACCCCCGAGCTCATTAGACATGCTATTTATATTCAGGATCATGTTAAACATCCCTCACCATGTGTGTGTGTGTGTGTGTGTGTGTGTGTGTGTGTGACGGCCTCTACACCCAGGGCTCGCCCTGTCTCAGGTGTCTAACAGCTCTTGAGCACGACCCAATATTACCTTTTTTTTTTTTTTGTTCCCGGTGTTTAAAAAACATGAAATTCATGGAGGTGGACAAAGACACAAAGGAGAGAAAAACACATGAAAACTCAAACACGCTCAACTGGGAACAATATGTCATAAATACATAAATCAGACGGGGAGTAAAACGAGCTCAATCACAGGCTGGGAGTACGGGAGGGAGGGGGAGGAGCATGGGGGCGAACGCTGGAGACTCATATAGAGAGGGAGGGAGAGAGGGAGGGAGGGAGGGAAGGGTGGGTGGGGTGACAGGGAGTGAAAGAGAGAGGGAGAGAGGGAAAGATGGGCGGGGTGACATGGAGTGAGAGAGAGAGAGAGAGAGAGAGAGGAGTCAGAAAGAGCACTTCACCAGGGAGGCTTATGGAGTTGTGTGGTAATCAGGCCCCAGCCCCACCCAGGCCCACCCAGACCCTGCTGCTCTATAAAGCACAAACTCTATTCCCAGCCTCACTGCAGCTTGATGGCCGAGTGCCAGCTGTGGTCAATTTGGAACAGGGAGACTAGCCACACTGACACCACTGTGGTCAGTCTACACCAGGAAGACCAGCCACACTGACACCACTGTGGTCAGTCTGCACCAGGGAGACCAGCCACACTGACACCACTGTGGTCAGTCTACACCAGGAAGACCAGCCACACTGACACCACTGTGGTCAGTCTGCACCAGGAAGACCAGCCACACTGACACCACTGTGGTCAGTCTGCACCAGGAAGACCAGCCACACTGACACCACTGTGGTCAGTCTGCACCAGGAAGACCAGCCACACTGACACCACTGTGGTCAGTCTGCACCAGGAAGACCAGCCACATGCTCGACTTATGAAATCAAACTCTGGGTATCCAAATCTGGCCCTCGAGGCCCGTCGTGCGGCTGTGTTTCTGTCCCTTACCGTTAATTAGTTGATGAATGTCCCTGATTGGCCAGAGGCTCAACTCCCCTGGTGTCCCAGGTCTCAGCCAGTCACTGATTGGCCAGAGGCTCCACCCCCCTGGTGTCCCAGGTCTAAACCACTGATTGGACGGGAGGAATGGAAACCAGCAGCACTAGGTTTGATTGTCCCTTGAGTGTCCTTGTCCATCCCGTGGATTCTCCCAAATCCCTGGTCTCTCTCTCTCTCTCTGGGCTCTGAATGGACTCTAGTCTCTCTATCTGGGCTCTGAATGGACTCTGGTCTCTCTCTCTCTCTGGGCTCTGAATGGACTCTGGTCTCTCTCTCTCTCTCTGGGCTCTGAATGGACTCTAGTCTCTCTCTCTGGGCTCTGAATGGACTCTAGTCTCTCTCTCTGGGCTCTGAATGGACTCTGGTCTCTCTCTCTCTCTGGGCTCTGAATGGACTCTGGTCTCTCTCTCTGGGCTCTGAATGGACTCTAGTCTCTCTCTCTGGGCTCTGAATGGACTCTGGTCTCTCTCTCTCTCTGGGCTCTGAATGGACTCTAGTCTCTCTCTCTCTGGTTTCTGAATGGACTCTGGTCTCTCTCTCTCTCTGGGCTCTGAATGCACTCTTGCTCTATGTGCCAGAAAGGCAGAAGATTAAAAGGCTTTTTGGGGAACAGGTCGCTCACACAGCTGCCAGCTGGGTCTGTGCTCTGGCCATAATGAGAGAGAGGCTTTGGCACCGGTGACAGTGATGTCATCATTATTCTCTTCATACACTCACACTTGAAGAACCTGAGCAGTCTGTGTGCGAGTTTTCACATTTACACACAAACAGAAGGCTTGAGGTTTTCAGAGTGAAGGAAAAGGCGGTTAAACGGAGAAAGTGAGAGAGAGAGAGAGAGAGAGAGAGAGAGAGAGAGAGAGAGAGGAGAGAGAGAGAGAGAGAGAGGAGAGAGAGAGAGAGGAGAGAGAGAGAGAGAGAGAGAGAGAGAGAGAGAGAGAGAGAGAGAGAGAGAGAGAGAGAGAGAGAGAGGGAGAGAGAGGGAGAGAGAGAGAGAGAGAGAGCGCGAGAGGGAGAGAGAGAGAGAGAGAGGGGGGGGGGGGAGAACCAGAGGAGGGAGACAGAGACAGAGTGAGCAGGTCAGGCAGAGAAAAGAGAGAGAAGAAAGCAAGCAAGAGGGGTTTAGAAAGCTAAAAAATGAGCTGGACTGTTACTCTGTGGTGCTTGTGCAATGAAGACGGATAGGAGAGGTTTTTACTGTGAGAATCCCCCCTGAGACCAGCTGACAGCTCAGGGGCTTATATGGGCTCTCACAATGCAGGGGATGAAAGGAAGAGCAAAACGAAGGGTTAAAGAGACGCCCAATTAGCCGCTAATTCAACGTCGCATAACATCTGCCGAGAGAAACTTCAGAAACTTCAGTCACGAGGCGCGTGGTTGTGCGTACGACGTCTCTCGCTCGCTCACAAATTCCGACTAACGAAAAAAAATCTCATTCCTGGCTTTAACATTTTGCGTTATTTATTTTCTTGGCAAGCTCCCTTGGACCATAGTCAGGGTGACGCAGAGCTTGAGTATTATGGCTGGATGTTTACTGAGATAAGCCAAAGTATGTTTAAGAAACTTGTTCAAGGGTAAAACAGCTGTGCTAATCCTTGGATTCAAACTGGAAACCTGTTGCAGGACCAGTTCTTACAGCAAAAACTTCACCTGCCTGCCTCTACCTGCTCTGCTCACCTGTCTGCTCTACCTGGAAGCGCCCAATTCTGTAGTATATTGCAAAGCCTTCACTGATCTACTGTAAACCTTAAAACACTCGGTTAATTCATGACCTGTTTTTACTTTTTATCTGTAGCATTTAAAGCTCGCCTGAATCGTAAATATTAGCAGCTCATTATAAAGAAATAATCGCCTAGCTCTGTTAGGACAGTGTCTCCAAATCATGCTGGAGTCCTGTGAGTTTCACCACTGTAGTAAGCCTGGTCCAATGATGGCACTCCGCTGTTCCTAAAGCCCTTAGTGATGTCATAGGTGATGTAATCAGTAGGGGTAGTGGTGAAATCTTGTGAAAATGTGACATCAGTAAGAAGTGGCGATTGGAGTAAACTCAGACGCTCTGGGGGTGGTGGTGTAACGCCCCCCCCCCCTCACCGGCCTAAAACTGCTGCTGTGCTCTAATAGTCCTCCTCCGTCCTCGGAGCAGACTGACAGGTTGATCGCTGCTCTCGGCGTTTGGCGAGAGGTGGCGGTATTCTCAGACCTGTAATGGGCCCACAGTGTGGGGCCTGTCTGACTGAGGCAGGGGGCTGGTGATTTAGCTATTTTTACACGGCAGAAATGAAGCTTGTTTTGTTTATCCTTCATCGCCACAGCGCCCTCTTCAGGCTGTTCACACACGGCACTCAGGCCCTCGGTTTTATAGCAGCACCAGCAGAGCTGCAAGGAGAAGAGGGCCCCCAGGGTCAAATTTTATTATTATTAATATTTTCAGTGCAAATGATCTGTACATGAGAGCAGGCAGCTTGGAACTGGCAGCTCCCTGCACACAAAGCCTCATCAGGGGGACAAAGCCACTGCAGATCACAGGCACAGTTTGCCTAATTATTAAAACATCTCTAAGGAGTCGTTCAAAAAACCTTGGTATCCTATGAGCTTAGATGACTAACTTTTATTTCAAACTTTTTTTTTTCTTTTTTCTTTTAGTTTTTCTTTGAAGATATAGAATTGTTGGCCCTGGACTCAGGCCAGGTGCTGTCCTCCTCCATCTAACCACACACCTGAATAACACACACCTGAATAACCACACACCTGAACAACACACACCTGAATAACCACACACCTGAATAACCACACACCTGAACAACACACACCTGAATAACACACACCTGAATACCACACACCTGAACAACACACACCTGAATAACCACACACCTGAATAACACACACCTGAACAACACACACCTGAACAACACACACCTGAATACCACACACCTGAACAACACACACCTGAATAACCACACACCTGAACAACACACACCTGAACAACACACACACCTGAACAACACACACCTGAACAACACTCAGCTCTGCAGAGATCTCCTCTGTTGGGTCTGCTTCTCCACTGCTGTGTAGCACATATCCAATATCCACAGAGCAGAACCCCATATAAGCACAATTAATACTGCAGGTTGGCTTGTCCTGAGCCCTTTAATCACATCTCACATATTAGTCCTCTATTCAGCTGGATATCTAGATAAGCCGTACAGAGCGCACCAGCAACATGACACCTCCACCTTCAATTACATCTCTCCATTCATATAATAATATGCTTGGGAAAAAGAATTCCAGATACTGGAATACTAAGCAACAAGACATACCGGCAGAAACATCCTGTGGAAGTGACTTTGAGTTGATTATATTTTTGTGTCCACTGTGTATGTGTACTCTTGGTTATACATATTTGTGGATGGTATATACTTTATGATGGAAAATACTGTATGAGGGTGTTTATACTGTATGATGGTATATCCTGCATAATGGTATATACTGTATGATGGTATATTCTGTAGGATCGTATATACTGGCTGATGGTATATACTGTATGATGGTATATACTGTCTGATGGTATATACTTTATGATGGTATATACTGGCTGAAGGTATATTCTGTATGATGGTATATACTGTATGGTGGTATATACTGTATGACGGTATATACTGTATGATGGTATATACTTTATGACGGTATATACTTTATGACGGTATATACTGTATGATGGTATATACTTTATGATGGTATATACTGTATGATGGTATATACTTTATGACGGTATATACTGTATGATAGTATATACTTTATGATGGTATATACTGTATGATGGTATATACTTTATGATGGTATATAGTTTATGACGGTATATACTGTATGATAGTATATACTTTATGATGGTATATACTGTATGATGGTATATACTTTATGATGGTATATACTGTCTGATGGTATATAGTTTATGATGGTATATGTTGTATGATGGTATATGTTGTATGATGGTATATACTGTATGATGGTATATGCTGATTGATGGTATATACTGTATGATGGTATATGCTGTATGATGGTATATACTGTATGATGGTATATTCTGTATGACGGTATATGCTGTATGATGGTATATACTGTATGATGGTATATACTTTATGATGGTATATACTGTATGACGGTATATTATGTATGATGGTATATACTGTATGATGGTATATGCTATATGATGGTATATACTGTATGATGGTATATGCTGATTGATGGTATATACTGTATGATGGTATATGCTGTATGATGGTATATACTGTATGATGGTATATACTTTATGATGGTATATACTCTATGACGGTATATTATGTATGATGGTATATACTGTATGACGGTATATGCTGTATGATGGTATATACTGTATGATGGTATATACTTTGTGATGGTATATACTGTGTGATGGTATGTACTTTATGATGGTATATACTGTATGATGGTATATGCTATATGGCGGTATATGCTGTATGATGGTATATACTGTATGATGGTATATACTTTATGATGGTATATACTGTATGACGGTATATTATGTATGATGGTATATACTGTACAGACGGTATTATGGAGCTCTGTTGCTCTTACCAGGCCCATGAAGGCGGAATCGAATCAGCGGGTTGATTTGCTGTTGATTATCAGGCAGTTTCTTTTGGTCCAAGGTCAAAGTGCCCCTTCCATGTTTACTAAACACAAAGCGCTCTCCCTGTCACTACCCCCCCCCACCCTCACCCCCAACCCCACCCCGCGCCCTGAACGCAGGAGCTACACCCCCCCCCCACCCCCACCCCCGCCCCTGAACGCAGGAGCTTTAACATTTACGTCTCGCGCCTCACAGTTTTGTGCTCGTCACGCGCTGACAGGATTAATGAGCCTCAGCCCCTCACTACAGCCCTCTGTCTGAGCGCTCCATACACAAAGGGAAGCTGACAGCCCAATCGATGGACACACTCCTTGGGTCTCCACTCTTTTCCTGGCTGCTGTAAACTCCCACCAGAGCGCTGCTTTGGCCTTGCTTTGCCTTTACATATAATAGTTTTTTTGTGTTGTAATAGTACTGTAATAATCCCTGATAGAACCAATCTGCCCAGTGATGAGGACATGTGGCTTGAAGACCAACATAGCTACAGAACTGTATAGCAGTCAGATGTAAAAAAAACGGAGTACTGGAAATATTATATATCACTATATATTATATATTAAATCCCTGAGAGTGTAGTGAGTTGAAGTTTGGCTTGGTGGTGCTCATTTCAATTTCCTATCTTTTTCCGATTTTTGACTGAGCTAAACTTCTCACTTAAAGCATAGTTTTTTGTTATTAATCTTTGATGGGAGCTGTTTGAATTGAGTATGATACTCAGGGACACGGCAGAACCATCTCACACCGGAACCAGCCTGTGACCTTCTGGTTCTGCCAAGGTCACATGGTCACTCCCAGGACTTATCCACATATGAAATGGCTTCTTTATTCAAATTGTCTTGGCAATAAAAAGAGGCTTTACGTAAAAATTGTAAAAAACTCTCAAAAGTGTTCATTTGAAAGGAATGAAAGTGGCAGTAAGTGTTGTATGCGGATAGGAGGAATGCTAATGGCTGGATATAGGCCTTTTAAAACATCTGTTAATAACCAGCTACACAGTTCAGCATTATTACCACACATTACAGCCCCCTGTACTCAGATGGATAATTGCACTCAGCATCAAAATTATTTTTTGGGTAATTGCAGCTGCCCTCAGTCAAAGGCTTTAACTCACCAGGCTGCCAGGACCCTTTATTACTGCTTATGATGGAGGGTTTCAGTTAAAAGTCTGATATAAATCCAGCCTGCGTTTTAAACTGCTAATAAACCAGTCCAGAGAGCGAGAGATAGAGAGAGATAGAGAGCGAGAGATAGAGAGAGATAGAGAGGGAGAGAGAGAGGGAGAGAGAGAGGGAGAGGGAGAGAGAGATAGAGAGATAGAGAGAGGGAGGGAGAGAGATAGAGAGATAGAGAGAGGGAGAGAGAGAGAGAGAGAGAGAGAGAGAGATTTGAGATTTAAAACTCCTTTATTTTCCTTTTCCCATAAATCAATTCACCCTACCATGTTCACAACAGAGAAAAAACATGTCAACCATGGCAAACTTTACCTGATACCATTTTCAGGTTAAAAAAAATAATAATAAATAATAATAATAAAAATTAGCACTTTAAAGAAATCTGCCCTGCATCATCCACCTCACATAAAACTCCCCCCACCGCCCAAATTTCACTGAAACTGGGCATGTCATTAACCAGTTTGTAATAGGCGTGTTCAACTTTGATGCGTGCAGCCACAAATCCCCTTAACATGGCCTCAGGATTTACACCCCCAGCTCCCAACATTTTATTTTTCCTAGTTTTCCAAATTGCTAGTTTTGATTGTCCTGAAAGATAGTTTATCAAATTAACCTGTTTCTTCAATTGAACACTATATTTGGGTCCCCCAATAAAAACTTCAACTGAGAACGCAATCCCCAATGCTTCAATCCATGATTTAACTAGTCTAAAAAGGGCACTGAGCCGTGAACACTGCAAAAAGAGATGACTGAGTGTCTCAAATGTGTTACAAAATGGACACTCCCCACCCACTGCTGGATTTAGGTGAGCCACGTGTCTGTTTGTAGCTATGGCCCCATGAATAACCCGCCACTGGAGATCCGCTGTGCGTTTCTCTATGGGAGGTTTATATAGGGCCCTCCAGCGTCCCCTCAGAGAGGGGTCTGGCCCCACCAACTCTGACCACCCAGCCGCCTGAAGTCCTCTCAGTGAGCCCTGGTGAGCTACTTTGATGCATGTCCTGTAAAGGGTCTTCTTATCTACACACCGGAAATCTCCAAGCTCAGGGGTTCCAAGACTGAGCAGCGCCACATCAGACTCAAGGTTTTCAGGATTCACAGCTGCAGAGACGACTATGGGTGGGAGCTCCTCTCCATCTGCTTGGTCTCGCTGATTTTCCTGCTCCAGGAACTTCCTGTAGTTAGTGGGCAAAGCAGAACGTACTCCCTCCAAGATTTTCTTCACTAAACGTACTGATTTTACATCCAGCAGCTGTTGGAGAACTTCAGCCTTCACCCACCCCACTCCATCTCTTAGGTGGCACAGTTTTGTGAGCCCATTTCTCACCATCCTCCCCTTCAGGCTAGGCGACAACAGAATTTTGGTCTGGATTATTGGGTTGTGGAACAAAGGTTCATCCATCACCCATCCCCCAGGTCGTGAAATGTCCCTTTGTACTTTGAGTGTCTGAGCCCAAGCTCTCAACAAGGACACATAAAATGGTGTGAGAGGCTCCAGCCGTACTTCGTCCAGGTTTAAAAAGAACAATTGCTGGTCGTAACTCAGGTTCCCCACCTTCCGCAGGAGACACGTGGCAGTCTTGGTCCAAGCCAGCTCTTTGTTATGAAGGAGTCTTTGCGTTGCCTGTAACCGAAAAGCACTAATCCTGCTCCTGATATCTATGAGGCCCTGCCCCCCTTCCTGTGTTGGCAGGTAAAGTGCAGAGGCCCGTATCCAGTGCTGACCAGACCAGAAGAAATTCACTAACCGTTGTTGTATCTGTCTTATTAAATCCCCTGGCGGCTCCAGGGCAATCAGTCTGTGCCAGAGCATTGAGGCGACTAGGTTATTGGTGACCAAGACCCTCCCCCTGTAGGACATCTGAGGCAATAGCCAGTTCCATTTAGACAACTTAGCTATCACCTTATCCAGCAAGCCCTCCCAGTTATTTTTTTTGAAATTGCTGTGTGCCTAAATAGACCCCCAGTACTTTCATCCCCTCCTTAACCCAAATTAACCCTCCAGGCAGCTGAGGTGGTCCTTTTTCTGCCCACTGCCCCACCAGGAATGCGTGGCTCTTGGCCCAATTAACCCTGGCTGAGGAGGCTCTCTCATACAGGGCTAAGTTTTTGTTGAGAGAGGAAACATCCTCCTGCCCTGTGATAAAAACATTTACATCGTCAGCATAAGCTGACAAAAAACATTTTGAGCCCTGTAAATCTCCTGGAATGCAGAACCCGCTCAAGTCCGCTCGCAATTTGCAAAGGAGCGGCTCTATGGATAAACTATATAGCTGCCCTGAGAGTGGACACCCCTGCCTAATACCTCTTAAAACAGAGACTGGACGACTCAACCCGCCCCCAACCTTTAGCATTGCCGTTGCCCCAACGTAAAGCAGTCTAATCATGGACATAAAATGTCCCCCAAACCCATACGCCTCCAGAGCACTAAAAAGATAGTCGTGTCCCACCTGATCAAATGCTTTTTCTTGATCGATTGATAAGATGCCGAGATCTAGGTTCTGCATTTTTGAGAGGTCTACAAGGTCTCTTACAAGAAAGATATTATCAAATATTGACCGATCTGGTATGCAGTATGTCTGGTCATTATTAACTAAAACCCCAAGGTAGTCTTTTAGTCTGTTTGACAGACACTTAGAAAATATCTTATAGTCTAAACATAGAAGTGAAACGGGGCGCCAGTTTTCTGGTGGGGCCAGAGAGGGGTCTGGCCCCACCAACTCTGACCACCCAGCCGCCTGAAGTCCTCTCAGTGAGCCCTGGTGAGCTACTTTGATGCATGTCCTGTAAAGGGTCTTCTTATCTACACACCGGAAATCTCCAAGCTCAGGGGTTCCAAGACTGAGCAGCGCCACATCAGACTCAAGGTTTTCAGGATTCACAGCTGCAGAGACGACTATGGGTGGGAGCTCCTCTCCATCTGCTTGGTCTCGCTGATTTTCCTGCTCCAGGAACTTCCTGTAGTTAGTGGGCAAAGCAGAACGTACTCCCTCCAAGATTTTCTTCACTAAACGTACTGATTTTACATCCAGCAGCTGTTGGAGAACTTCAGCCTTCACCCACCCCACTCCATCTCTTAGGTGGCACAGTTTTGTGAGCCCATTTCTCACCATCCTCCCCTTCAGGCTAGGCGACAACAGAATTTTGGTCTGGATTATTGGGTTGTGGAACAAAGGTTCATCCATCACCCATCCCCCAGGTCGTGAAATGTCCCTTTGTACTTTGAGTGTCTGAGCCCAAGCTCTCAACAAGGACACATAAAATGGTGTGAGAGGCTCCAGCCGTACTTCGTCCAGGTTTAAAAAGAACAATTGCTGGTCGTAACTCAGGTTCCCCACCTTCCGCAGGAGACACGTGGCAGTCTTGGTCCAAGCCAGCTCTTTGTTATGAAGGAGTCTTTGCGTTGCCTGTAACCGAAAAGCACTAATCCTGCTCCTGATATCTATGAGGCCCTGCCCCCCTTCCTGTGTTGGCAGGTAAAGTGCAGAGGCCCGTATCCAGTGCTGACCAGACCAGAAGAAATTCACTAACCGTTGTTGTATCTGTCTTATTAAATCCCCTGGCGGCTCCAGGGCAATCAGTCTGTGCCAGAGCATTGAGGCGACTAGGTTATTGGTGACCAAGACCCTCCCCCTGTAGGACATCTGAGGCAATAGCCAGTTCCATTTAGACAACTTAGCTATCACCTTATCCAGCAAGCCCTCCCAGTTATTTTTTTTGAAATTGCTGTGTGCCTAAATAGACCCCCAGTACTTTCATCCCCTCCTTAACCCAAATTAACCCTCCAGGCAGCTGAGGTGGTCCTTTTTCTGCCCACTGCCCCACCAGGAATGCGTGGCTCTTGGCCCAATTAACCCTGGCTGAGGAGGCTCTCTCATACAGGGCTAAGTTTTTGTTGAGAGAGGAAACATCCTCCTGCCCTGTGATAAAAACATTTACATCGTCAGCATAAGCTGACAAAAAACATTTTGAGCCCTGTAAATCTCCTGGAATGCAGAACCCGCTCAAGTCCGCTCGCAATTTGCAAAGGAGCGGCTCTATGGATAAACTATATAGCTGCCCTGAGAGTGGACACCCCTGCCTAATACCTCTTAAAACAGAGACTGGACGACTCAACCCGCCCCCAACCTTTAGCATTGCCGTTGCCCCAACGTAAAGCAGTCTAATCATGGACATAAAATGTCCCCCAAACCCATACGCCTCCAGAGCACTAAAAAGATAGTCGTGTCCCACCTGATCAAATGCTTTTTCTTGATCGATTGATAAGATGCCGAGATCTAGGTTCTGCATTTTTGAGAGGTCTACAAGGTCTCTTACAAGAAAGATATTATCAAATATTGACCGATCTGGTATGCAGTATGTCTGGTCATTATTAACTAAAACCCCAAGGTAGTCTTTTAGTCTGTTTGACAGACACTTAGAAAATATCTTATAGTCTAAACATAGAAGTGAAACGGGGCGCCAGTTTTTTAGGAGACTTAAATCCCCTTTTTTGGGTAAGAGTGACAATACAGCACGTCTACAGCTGCTTGGTAAGATGCCACTCTGTATGCAGTCCTGCAGCATCTCATAGACATCTCTGCCTATCTGTCTCCAAAAATGTTTGTAAAATTCTGCAGGCAGTCCATCCACCCCTGGTGCCCGTCCCATAGACAGCTGCTGAACAGAGGCTGAGACTTCATCAAATGTAATAGCACAGTCCAGCGCCTCCCTCTGCCTAGGGTCCAACCTCGGTAGTTCCAGTAAGAGTTGGGCCGCCACATCTGCGTCATAGTCACCAGTTCTGTAAAGGTCTGCGTAGAAAGCAATTGCCAGCCTCCTCATCTCAAGTGGGTCTGAGGTGATGGTCCCATCAGGACGACGAAGGTGTAGCATTTGCTTCTGCTGTACCACTTTTTTCTCAAGGTTAAAAAAGTATGAGGTTGGTGCATCCATGTCCTTTAATGCTACCATGCGAGCCCTTACCAAGGCTCCTTTAACCTTCTCATGCAGGAGAGATCTCAGTTCCTCCTTCTTGGTTTTCAACTCACTTGGTTTTTCAGTGGGCCCCTCATCATTATTATTATTGTTATTATTTTCATTATTAACTAGCTGTTTTTCAATTTTTGTAATATCCTTCTCTAATTTTTCTATGGTGACTTTTACTTTATATGTAGAGTGAGCTGTGTAATCTTGACAAAAAATCTTAATGTGCGTTTTCCCCACCTCCCACCATTGACTTACAGTTTTGAAATTACATTTTCTCAATCTCCATTCATCCCAGAAAACTATAAACTTCTCACAGAAAAAACTATCTTGGAGAAGCTTTGTATTAAAATGCCAGTAGTACTTTGGGTGACCCATCATATTTAGACTGATGTCAATAGTCACCAAGTGATGATCTGAAAAGCCAACGGGCGTAATGGAAGCATTTAAAACTCTATTGTTATTGGACTTACTTAAATATATCCTGTCCAATCTAGCACCGCTCACCCTCTCATCTAAAACTTTAACCCACGTATACTGCTTTACTGCCTGATTCCTGGCCCTCCACACATCTACTAATTTAAAGTGCTTGATAATGTTTGAAAGTGCCATACTAGATTGAGGGTAAGGTTCTTCCCCATTCCTATCCACGATGAAGTTTGTGGTGCAATTCCAATCCCCTCCCATTACAACACAAACAGAATCATCAAAGCATTGCAGTGTGCTCCTTAATTTCCGAAACACCTCTACTCTTTCTGTTCCTTTATTGGGAGCATAAATGTTAACAAAAACAAAAGTAACCCCACTTACTTCTGCCTTTACCAGCAGAAGCCTCCCCTTCTCAACCTCTAATTTGGATATAATATTAATTTCCAAAGATTTAGAGAAAAGAATAGCCACTCCAGCAGTGACATTGGTTCCATGACTTAGAGAAAACTCTCCCTCCCACCATGTTCTCCAGTCTATTTCATTGGACTTATCACTGTGGGTTTCCTGTATAAAGGTAACATTAAGGTCTTTGTTCTGAATAAACTCTTTAAGAATGGCTCTCTTGGCTACATCTCGACCACCATTTATGTTTAATGAGCCTATTCGCAAACACATGTTGTGATGATGAAAAAGAGTCAGAAAGAACAGAAAGCAAATGCAGAATAAAGAGAGCGCACCACGTGATAGTGAATCCATCTTTATTTTCTACTTTTAAGCGGGGCTTTCCCCCTCCTAATTTTCGCTAAAATCTTTTTTAAGCGGAATCTTTTTTTCTCAGTTAATTCTTCAAACCCTACTGTCCGTTGCAGCCTCGATACTGACGCGACAAATTTTTCCACATCAGGAAAAAAATCGCGAATTTCAACTGTCCTTCCATACGTTTCGTCTAAAAAGAAGTTTATTTCCTGCAAAGAGTATATTTGCTCTTCGTTTCGTTGGCTAATAAACTCGGAGCCTCCGGAAACATCCGATAATGCATCCTCGTCCCTCATTTCTTCTTCACTCACCTTCTCGCAAATTTGCCTTCCTGCTGATGACCCTGCCTCTCCTGCTGACTGCTCTAAA
This sequence comes from Synaphobranchus kaupii, assembly GCA_029718625.1. Classification (NCBI taxonomy): domain Eukaryota; kingdom Metazoa; phylum Chordata; class Actinopteri; order Anguilliformes; family Synaphobranchidae; genus Synaphobranchus; species Synaphobranchus kaupii. The sequence continues at coordinate 383,247 of CM056377.1, read as the reverse complement.
CTATCAGCGAGTCTAGCAGCGCCCTCTTCTAGCACAGTAGCTACCGCTCCGCTTTGTCCTACTGTCAGCTGCTCTACAGCAGACCTTTCCTCAGTTATCTCACTGGTCTCAATCACTGACTGCTCAGTTTGCACTATGCTATCCTCCACTACTAACCCCTCAGTGCTTTCAGTTCTTGTATTCACAGGTTGTTGTTGTGATACCGGAAAGTCAGCCACAGCAGTGTTTTCATTTCGCAAGTCTTGCAGAACCTCTGCTACCACTGTTCCTTGAGCCTCCCTCGCCGAGGCTGTGCTAGTCTCCGCACTTTCCTCTGCTTGGGTTCTATGAGGACACGCAACACGCTTATGTCCAATATCCCCACATTCAAAACATTTCATACTCCCTGTGTTCGCGTAGATCATATATGATTTACCTTCATGAAATACTCGAAAGGAAATGTCAAGAGTAGGGGAATTCAAAAACATAAACACATGCCGTCTAAACGATAAGACGTGTTTCAGTGCTTGGTTCTTACACCCAAGTGGGACCATTTTCACTCCACTGGCAAACCTCCCAAAACGAGTGAGTTCACGTTCAATGTCTTCGGATCGGATAAACGGTGGTACATTAGAAACAGTAACTTTCACCGTCGGCGAAGCAAGTGGCATAATCGGGTAAAATGAATCACTTACCTGAAGTCCACTCTCAACTAATTGATTAACTAACTCTTCATCTTTAAAGAAAACAACTACTGCTTTGTTCATTCTAGAGGCGGAAACGATGTTATCATGCCCTACTTGCTCTCCAACCGCAAGCAGGATATCTTCCACAGTCTTACCGGCATCAGGTAAGCACTTGATACCGTGACGAAGCGAAAGCGCAGACGCTCCCCCATTAGGGCGAGACGCCATCCCGCCACCCCGCCAATAAAAACTAGCGTTAATCTACAGTAAAGCTGGAACCGCAAATAAACGCTAATTTAAAATGTTCTAATAAACCTTCTTTTTTAAATAGCTACACATTCAGTGAAAAAAGGAAAAAACAGAAAAGCCAAATCAAACGTAGAAAAGGCCCTCGACCTAACGCCCTCTCACCGTGCACACTCTCACACAGACCCAACTCCCAGCATGCAGAGAGAGAGAGAGAGAGAGAGATAGAGAGTTATTATTATTATTATTATTATTATTATTAATTTTATATATTTCTGCATTGCCTTATTACTGTTGCTATTACCATTTTATTGATTTCTTTATTTATGTTTTCCCTTTATTATAACTATATTTACATATCTACCTACCTGTTCCATTTTAATTAGTTGGTATTTATTTTAAGTACTCTTTAACTAATATTTCACCTGCTTTGGCAACATTGTAACAGTCTGTATGCAGTCATGCCAATAAAGCATTATTGAATTGAATTGAATTGAATTGAATTGAGATAGAGAGAGAGAGATAGAGAGAGGGAGAGAGAGAGAGAGAGGGAGAGAGAGAGCGAGAGGGAGAGAGAGAGAGAGAGGGAGAGGGAGAGCGAGAGCGAGAGAGAGAGAGAGAGAGAGGGAGAGAGAGAGAGAGAGCGCGAGAGGGAGAGACTTTTGATGTTCCTTTATTGAAACACACAACCTTTTCCCACAATCACCTTAAAACCTACCCCACTCCCTTATTTACAAAGCCAAAAAACCCCACCCCTCCCTCCCTCCCCAAAATAAAATAAAAAAACCCACAAATCATACTCTGCTACCACACTCAACTTAAACACGTCTCCATCTCCTCTTCGTTTACCACACAAACAGCCTCCCCAATGCACCACATTCTTTTAAACGCTTCCACATCATGCATCATTTTATAATATTCAAATTCTACCCTAAGGCGCGCAGAGACATAACCCTTAAACAGTTGCAGCACATCTGTAGACCCACCAGCTCGCAGCCTGTTCCTGCGTGTGACCCACGTCGCCAGTTTTGCCTGACCATATAAAAAATTTAATAATACCACCCTGTAGCGCTGCTGGAAGCTGTACCTTGGTCCGCAGACGTAGTCTCCCATTGAGAAAACCACCCCCAGCCGCAAAACCACTATTTTTATTAGCCCAAACATTCCTCTCAACCTCTCGCACGCCATAAAAAGGTGAGACACAGTTTCCTGGCATGTACAGAAGGGACACCCTTCACCCCCCCCAGATTCGATATGTGCCAACCAGACCTTAGTCGCCACCGCTCCGTGCAACACCCTCCACTGCAGATCCCCAGTCCTCTTAGGGACGGGGGCCTTGTATAGCACCCTCCACCTGTACCCAGCCATCGTCTGGTCACCTAGCTCCTCCTGCCACTGATGTTCCTTTCTTTCCCATAATGCTCTCATGTGCCTGACCTTGATGCACACTTTGTACAAGTCCTTCCCCTTCACCTCCTGGAACTTCCCCAAACATGGAGAGGTAAAGGATAAAAGCTTCCCTCTCTCCTCCTGCCACTCCTCTACCGCTGCTGTCACTCTAACTGTCGGGAACTCTGGGAGCTCCCCTTCCGGTGCCTGATTAATTCCTCCCTCCTCCAGCCTAGGAAAGGCCTGCCTTATATCCCCCAGAATCCTTTCCAGGACTCTAATAGATTTTACCCCTGTGCAACCTGCTAGTCTCTGGGCTGTGACCAAACTGCACCCCCCTGGTTGACGCAGGTGAGCCAGCTTACACATGCCTGCATCCACCAGCCGCCGCTGCAGGGTGACTGACCTCAATGGCTCAGATACGATCACTGGGTTGTGGACAATCGGCTCCTCCCACACCCACGGTCCTTGCTCCAGACCGGCCTCCCGAGAGGACTTCAGCAGCTGCCATGCCTTCAACATGGCCACATAGAACTCTGAGAGCCCTGTGGTGTTACAGCTGTCCAATTTCATTAGAAACAGCTGTACATCCAGCCCCATGCCGCCTGCTTTTCTCAGCAGTGCGCATGCTTGCTCTCTCCAGCATATCTCCCGCTGATATAGGAGCCTCTGGGCCGCCTGCAGCCTAAAAGCCGCCACCCTGCTTTCCAGGTCAATCAACCCCTGTCCTCCTTCCTGTACAGGAAGGTACAGGATTGGTGCCCTTAGCCAATGGTGCCCTGACCAGAAAAAGTTCACCAGCTTTCGCTGGATCTCAGCCAGCAACCCACCAGGGGGGTTCAGTACCATCAGTCGGTGCCACAGAGCGGATGCCACCAGATTATTAATAATTAGTACCCGCCCCCTGTATGACACCTGTGACAGCAACCACCTCCATTTCCCTAATCTAGCCTCCATCTTATCAACCACCCCCTCCCAATTCCTGGCCATAAAAGTACTCGTTCCCAGGTAGACTCCCAGTACCTTAACCCCTGTTTGGCCCCACTGCAAATCTCCTGGCAGCCGAGGCAGGGACCCCTCCCTCCATGAACCACATGCCATCGCTTCACTTTTTCCCCAATTCACCCTTGCTGTGGAGGCACCCTCATACACTCGGAGGCTGTCCTCCAATGCCTGTATGTCCTCCCCATCTTTCACAAACACAGTAATGTCGTCAGCGTATGCTGACAACCTTGCTGCCTTAGAAGCACTGGCTCCTGGGATTCCCACCCCCTTCAGCCTCCGTCTTAGCATTCCCAACAGTGGTTCGACTGCTAACGTGTATAGCGAGAGGGAGAGAGAGAGAGATTTTTTTTTGATTTTTATGTCCCCTTTATTTAAACAATGCCAGGAACATATTTACAAGAAACAAAACCTGTCCTTCAAATCATATTTTTTTTCCTAAACAATATTTTAAAAAGGACAAAAACACAAAAAAAATTTTTTTTCCAAAGACCCAAATAAACCCCTTAGTACAATGTTTTTTTTTTCCTTTTCCTATTTCCCTCAGAGACACACCTTGTAGCCCGCCTCATCATCAACTACACAAATCGCCTCATTTACACACCAGACTTCCTTGAATTTTTTTTCATTGCTATGCAACTTAAAATACACATATTCAATCTTTAGCCGTTCCAAAACCATCCCCCTGAAAACCAGCAATGGATCAGTTACCTGCCCCTCTTCTATTTTGTTTCTCCTTGTGAGCCATATTGCGAGCTTTGCTTGTCCAAATAAAAAATTTACTATTTGTAACCTGTGCTTGTGCTTGACACTGTAACCTGGACCCATGATAAAAACCCCCATATCAAAAACCACCCCAAGCCTCCCACACAAGTTTTTCAGCAACACAAATAAGGCTGACAAGCGCTCACAATGGGCAAAAAGATGGAACACCGATTCCCCTTCCCCACAGAAGGGGCAGTCCTCCCCCAGTGCATGGTCAATGTGTGCCAGGTGCCTGTTGGTGGCTATGGCTCCATGTATAATCCTCCACTGGAGGTCCCCTGACCGCTTTGGTACTGGAGTTTTATAGATCAATCTCCAGTTTTTTAATGAGGGGGTAAAATTTGACCCCAACCCCTGCCAAACACCTGCCCGTACCTGCCCCAAAGAGAGAAGGTGCCAAACCTTTATGCATACTGTATACAAGGCCCTCTTGCTTATCTCCTTAAAATCGCCCAACAAAGTAGTCCTAAAAGTTAAAATTTTCCCCTGTTCCTCTTGCCATTCTCCCACCGCCGCCTGCACATGAATGGGTGGGAAACCAGGGGCCTCAGTGAATGAAGGTGTCAGAGTTCTGCCTTCTCCAGCCAAGGCAGACACCACCGCCTTCACTCTTAAAAGGGTCTTCTGTACCAGCCGCACAGAGTGCACCCCCGTCTGTGCGGCAATGTCCACTGCATCCCTCCAGCCACCGCATTCCGAGCTCCGCAAATGTTCCAGCTTTATGATCCCGGCCCGCACAAAGGAGCTCCTAAGGCCGGCCGACACTAGTGACAGTCCCAGCAGCGGGTTGTGGAACAGCGGCTCCTCTGTCCCCCAAAGGGTCCCCCGCTGCATGGTAAATATGCCTGACCATGCCCTCAGCACAGAGGCATAGAAATCTGAAAGGTCTGCATTCCATGGCCCCTGTAAGTCAGTCAGGAAAAGTTGCAAATCCAACCCCAAAGCACCTGCCTTCCTCAGCAGCGCACAGGCGGTCTCCCTCCAGCTCACATCTGCATGGTAGAGAAGCCTCTGTGCAGCTTGTAAGCGGAATGCCATCACTCGGCTCTCCAGGTCTATGAGACCCTGCCCTCCTTCATGTACGGGCAGATACAGCACTGCTGCCCTGAGCCAGTGCTGCCCCGACCAAAAAAAGTTTACAATGTTCCTTTGTAGAGCCCTTAGAAAGTCCTTTGGTGGGGTTAAAACCGTAAGCTTATGCCAGAGGGCAGAAGCCACTAAATTGTTAAGGATTAGGGGGAGAGAGAGAGAGAGAGCGCGAGAGGGAGAGAGAGAGAGAGAGAGAGAGAGAGAGAGACAGGGGGAGAGAGAGGGAGAGAGAGAGCGAGAGAGAGAGAGAGAGAGGGAGAGGGAGAGAGAGAGCGAGAGCGAGAGAGAGAGAGAGAGAGAGAGAGAGAGAGGGGGGAGAGAGAGAGAGCGCGAGAGGGAGAGAGAGAGAGAGAGAGAGGGGGGAGAGAGAGAGAGAGAGGGAGAGGGAGAGAGAGAGCGAGAGGGAGAGAGAGAGAGAGAGGGAGAGAGAGAGCGAGAGAGAGAGAGAGAGAGAGAGAGAGAGGGGGAGAGAGAGAGAGCGTGAGAGGGAGAGAGAGAGAGAGATAGAGAGTTTGACAGGGACTGTGTGTCACACGGACACAATGTAATCGCCATGCCGACAGTGCGGTAATTTCACAGTAGTTGAGGCACAGCTAATCAGAGCTGGTGGAGCCACCATCCGTCACGCTGTGGGAACCATGACTGAATCATTACTGATAGACAGGTCTCTCTCTCTCTCTCTCCCTCTCTCCCACTTTCTCTCACACTCTCTCCCTCTCTCTTACCTTCTCTCACTCTCTCTCCCTCTCCCATTCTCACCTTCTCACCCGCTCTCTCTCACCTTGGCCTATTCTTTCTAGTCTATCTTTCTGTCTACATCTCCTTCTCTCTCATGCCATCTTTTCAATTCTGCCCCCCCTGCCCCCCTGCATCAGCTCTTGTGCACCCTGATGTCTGACCCATGTGATTTTAAGGCCAGCTGCAATCAGAGTTTTCAAACTGGGCTTGTTAATGAAAAGTCCTGTTTTTGCAGAGTTGAGCAGATGGGCAGTCGGCGCTGGACGCCCCGCAGGGCCGCGGCACGCTAATACAAAGCGCTAAAAGCACAGAGACCAACAGGAGCATGTCCTTATCACAACCCTGCAGTATGCTCTGTCCACACAGGCAGCGCTGAGCCAGCCATGACACTGTATCTGAGGCAGAGACACACAGAGAAGCACTCACTCAAACACATGATATCACACTCTTACAGCATTCACTCAAACATGATATCACACTCTTACAGCATTTACTCAAACAAACAATATCACACTCTTACAGCATTCACTCAAACACATGATATCACACTCTTACAGCATTCACTCAAACACACAATATCACACTCTTACAGCATTCACTCAAACACATGATATCACACTCTTACAGCATTTACTCAAACACATGATATCACATTCTTACAGCATTCACTCAAACACATGATATCACACTCTTACAGCATTTACTCAAACACATGATATCACACTCTTACAGCATTTACTCAAACACATGATATCACATTCTTACAGCATTCACTCAAACACATGATATCACACTCTTACAGCATTTACTCAAACACACGATATCACACTCTTACAGCATTCACTCAAACACATGATATCACACTCTTACAGCATTCACTCAAACACATATCACACTCTTACAGCATTCACTCAAACACACGATATCACACTCTTACAGCATTTACTCAAACACACGATATCACACTCTTACAGCATTCACTCAAACACATGATATAACACTCTTACAGCAGGAATATGCCATGAATGCATGGGAGGATAAGAGTTCCTGATTTATTTTGGGTTATTATTATTATTGTTGTTGTTACACTTATAATGACAGAGGAGTCATTTAACGTCAGTGTTCACTGTGGAGTGAAAAAATGTACTGACAGAATTATTCACATAGTTTAAAAAACAACAAATTAAATATAATCAGCGTGTTCTCACACTAAAACCCACTCTACATTGCAGTGCCTTTTAATGACCGCATGTCCCGTTAGTGATGGGCAGGCTTGGACTATATTGGCATCGGTCTTTAATAAGATGTCCCCTTTATACACTGTTCATCCTCTTTACACAGGCCTTCACCCTGAGTGAATATCAGTCTATAAATACTAAATACACAGTGCGTACCGCAGGTGTATTTTAGTATGGAAATGATTGGATTATCCATATGTAAGTGTCACCTGACACTATATTCGTATGTGGTTGTATTTGTCAGGTTTCCTTTTAAATGTGAGTTTGATTTCCTCAGTGTCAGCGCCACTGGCAGCGCAGTGTGTGTAAGAGCCACTGGCAGCGCAGTGTGTGTAAGAGCCACTGGCAGCGCAGTGTGTGTAAGAGCCACTGGCAGCGCAGTGTGTGTAAGAGTCACTGGCAGCGCAGTGTGTGTAAGAGCCACTGGCAGCGCAGTGTGTGTAAGGGCCACTGGCAGCGCAGTGTGTGTAAGGGCCTCTGGCAGCGCAGTGTGTGTAAGGGCCACTGGCAGCGCAGTGTGTGTAAGAGTCACTGGCAGCGCAGTGTGTGTAAGGGTCACTGGCAGCGCAGTGTGTGTAAGAGTCTCTGGCAGCGCAGTGTGTGTAAGAGCCACTGGCAGCGCAGTGTGTGTAAGGGCCACTGGCAGCGCAGTGTGTGTAAGAGCCACTGGCAGCGCAGTGTGTGTAAGGGCCACTGGCAGCGCAGTGTGTGTAAGGGCCTCTGGCAGCGCAGTGTGTGTAAGGGCCACTGGCAGCGCAGTGTGTGTAAGGGTCACTGGCAGCGCAGTGTGTGTAAGGGTCACTGGCAGCGCAGTGTGTGTAAGAGTCACTGGCAGCGGAGTGTGTGTAAGAGTCACTGGCAGCGCAGTGTGTGTAAGAGCCACTGGCAGCGCAGTGTGTGTAAGGGCCACTGGCAGCGCAGTGTGTGTAAGGGCCACTGGCAGCGCAGTGTGTGTAAGAGTCACTGGCAGCGCAGTGTGTGTAAGAGCCACTGGCAGCGCAGTGTGTGTAAGGGCCACTGGCAGCGCAGTGTGTGTAAGAGCCACTGGCAGCGCAGTGTGTGTAAGGGTCACTGGCAGCGCAGTGTGTGTAAGAGTCACTGGCAGCGGGAGTGTGTGTAAGAGCCACTGGCAGCGCAGTGTGTGTAAGGGTCACTGGCAGCGCAGTGTGTGTAAGAGTCACTGGCAGCGGAGTGTGTGTAAGAGCCACTGGCAGCGCAGTGTGTGTAAGGGCCACTGGCAGCGCAGTGTGTGTAAGGGCCACTGGCAGCGCAGTGTGTGTAAGAGCCACTGGCAGCGCAGTGTGTGTAAGAGTCTCTTTGGTGAAAAGTCTTTACTGTGCAAAGTGATGGATCTGACATAATGGGCTGGGAGAATGAGGGATATGAGTGCAGATGCTCCCCCTGGTACATTCTCCGTCTGTACTGCCTCCTCTAAACGAGACGCCGATGCCCTGTGAGCTCTACAGAGGTCTGAGCAAAGCTGATTCAGTTACTGTACACAATTCTTTCTGCAGAGCCCATTGACAAATGGGAGGTAATTGCCTGTTTTCTATGCACACACACACACACACACACACACACACACACACACACACACACACACACACACACACACACACACGCACATGCAATGGGAGACGTCTTTGTGAAAACTGTAACGTTATCTTCTCTTTTCACACTTTCAGGCTCTCTAAATTAAGCCATTTCCCTGCAGTCTCTGCCTTGCGTTGTAATTTATTCCAGAAATGAAGCATCAAAGTTTCAGCTTCACATGAGATTTTGTTCCTCCACTTTCTTCTAAAAAAACATTTATTATCCTGCGCGGTGATCTGGATTTATGCAGGCTTTTGATGGGGTTTATATCACGCGTGTGTTTGTGTTATTTTTTTAATGCGTGTTCTGTAGCGCCCGTATAAGATATGAGTTTTTTATGGGTTTTATGAGGGGTTGGGAGAGAGGGATTCTCTCTGAAACGTGATTCGTCTGGAAGAACAAAAGGGCAGCAAAGGGCAACAAGAGTCGGGCAGGGACTTGGCCTGCCACATCCTTTACACTCTCCTTTTCTGTTAACTGGATATTCTCACTGGATCTCATTGGTTCTCGTCCTTGACTAAATGAGCCAATCACCTTGTCGGTGCGTGATTGAGTGTTGGATTGGGTTTGCAGACAGCGTGGTGTTTGAGTATGTTCTGCATTCAGTACAGGAGATAATCACCACTGATAGCGATAAACTCTGCTGCCGGGGCAGAGCTAAGCTTGGGGCTGCATGGGTATCCATGGAGATCCTGCGTATACAATCATCTTTATGTATCCAATGTGAATTACAAACAGTGCTGTTGTAGTCATACCACATGTATGCATACTGTGTACCTGTTAGACACTGTTGTAGTCATACCACATGTATGCATACTGTGTACCTGTTAAACATTGTAGTAGTCATACCACATGTATGCATACTGTGTACCTGTTAAACATTGTAGCAGTCATACCATATGTATGCATACTGTGTACCTGTTAAACATTGTAGTAGTCATACCACATGTATGCATACTGTGTACCTGTTAAACATTGTAGTAGTCATACCACATGTATGCATACTGTGTACCTGTTAAACATTGTAGTAGTCATACCACATGTATGCATACTGTGTACCTGTTAGACACTGTAACAGTCATACCATATGTATGCATACTGTGTACCTGTTAGACACTGTAACAGTCATACCATATGTATGCATACTGTGTACCTGTTAGACACTGTAGCAGTCATACCATATGTATGCATACTGTGTACCTGTTAGACACTGTAGCAGTCAAGCCACATGTATGCATACTGTGTACCTGTAGCAGTCATGCACTCTGTCTCTCTAGCAGTGTCACATGTTGTAGTCCTGGCTGTATTTAGTCACTGTACTCCTGTGCTTCCCTCTAAGGGCACATTAACATTTGACACCTCGGAGCACTGTTGAGCATCTGGCTGTGTGGGTAGGTCTTTAAAAGGATTGGCAGGTCCTGGAACACAGAGAGCCTGATTGAGTCAGACAGGGGCACTGCACCAGGCCCCAGGTGGATTGTGGGAGATATAGGACAGTCAGGTGTGTGTGCAGCACTAAGAGTGCTGGGATTCAGTCTGAGATGTTGGGCGTGTCTTTACCTGATAAAGAGGTGAAGTGGAAAGCGCTAATTATCTCCAGTTCAACATTGACCTTTTTCAGCCTATCACACTGTGACAAATATGCTCATTAGAAGCTGCAATTAACAACATACATTTCTAATTAAAAAAAACAATAAACCAAAAGGAAAATAGCTTTTCAGCTGCTGTTGTCTGTTAACAATGGAAATGGTTCCAAAACAAACTGATAAATTGTAATAAAAAAAAAACACATTCTCTGTGAGATTATGAGGATTAAACAGACCGAGTCATCATCATTGGGAGCTCTCAATCGCTGCTTCAAAGACACCTTTTTCCCTCTCATTGTAAGGAGCCTTTGTGCTATTCCTGTGTAAACCAGCGCTTGTGTGTGTGTACATCAGCGCCTCTCTTTTATAAATGATGCTAGCGGGAGATAATTGACCTGCTTGGGGTAAGAGAGGGAGGCGTAACCCACGCTGGGGAACTGGGGCATTACACATTCATTTGGGAGAGAAGTGACATTTTTCATAATAGATTCGCTTCAGTTTAGCTCATAGATTAACTGACGTCTTCACTGAACTGCACCAATGATGTACGGCCCAGAGGTTGCAATAAGGGGGGGGGGGGGGCACAGGACTGTAGTTTTATACCGGGTGGGGGGGGGGGGGGGGGGGGGGGCACTTCATCAAGGTAATTAACCTGAATTGCTTCAGTAACATATCCAGCTGTATATTTGGGTCATTTCAGCAGAAGGACGTCTACTGAGCAGAGACACAGTCGCTGGCATCACACGGCTGTAGAACAATGTGGGAGGGGCTCGCGTTTTATTTTTGTTCAGCGAAGGAAAGATGAAGAATAAAACTCTATGGCGAATGAGTTATGACGTTAAATATCAGGTCTGTTGGTGAGATGCGTGGCTACGTCTCGCCAAGGGCAGCCAAATCTCAAACCATATGCAATCCTCCCCCACGTGGGCTGTGTACCCTAACCCTAACCCTGCTACCCCCTCTGCTTTCTCCCGATTCTCTGAATAAAGCCAAACATACACCTGTCCCAGTCTCATTATAAAACAAACAAACAAACAAAAAATAGGCATTGTTTTCGCCAGCAGCGCCGTCCCGCTCACAGCGATCGCTCACCTGCTGTGCAATAACCAAGAGGCACATTGCGCAAGACCCCTGGGACATCCCTGAAGACGGCCTTAACAGGAAGTTCTCACAGTCTGTCATTATAATGAAGTGACAACCTGGTGATTTCCTGTGTTTTCAGGAGGGGTGGAGATCCCAGGTCTGGGTTTATGCAAAAGTCTGCATTTTTAATGTAGCCTTGATATCTGATTATCATAAATCAAGACAGCCTCTCCTGTATATAAAGCAGGGTTGGAAGGCGCGGTGTGTTTGCGGTAATAAGAATGGAAAAAGGTCTGATTTGGTGAGAGACACAGCAGTGTTTAGCTCAGGGGATGGGTTTGGTCCCACTGGAACAGTCTCAGACACGCCACTTAACTTGTTTGACTTGGACACATATTTGTTGATGTTTTCACTGCTCACTCTTGCTTGCTTATTAATTGCCGCTATATTTAGGCACATTTTTAATCTGGAGAGTTTTCGTTTGTTTCCCCAGAGCTCTGTGGAGAAGGGAGGGAGGGAGAGTGTGAAAATGAGAGGGGGAGAGTGCGAGAGAGAGAGAGAGAGAGAGCATGAGAGGCATTAGAGAGAGATAAAAAAGAGTAAGGAATAACTAAACGAAAGAATAAAACAGAACAATGCTCCACTTTGCTACGGGCCCATTGAAAACACGCTCTCGATGATTTTCGATGATCGGGCAGAATTAATATGGTTTTCACGCTGGGCCAAACCGTCTCTGTGCTCCCATAATGCCGCGCGGGAGGACGGATAAGAACAGCACTGCTCCAGAACCTGCAGAAACTAATCATGGTTTTGGGAGCTGAACGCAAAGTGTGAGGAAACAGAGGCCTGTGTCGCAAAGCAGGATTACTGAGTTAGCTGGATAACTGCACTGAGTAAAACCCGGAACAGCTCTTTTTACTTCAGTCCATGTTCCAGATTTTATTTACCATGTTCCAGTGTTGTTATCTAGTTAACTCAGTAATCCTGCTTTGTGATACAGGCCCCAGAGGGGTGTACTACGAAGTGAGATTAAGGGGATAGCCACCTAAATTAAGTTTCAACCCTGGGTTTTCTGTATCACAAAGCCAACTCACTTTTAATCAGGGTATATTGTTACGGCAACTTACTCCTCATGGCTAACCAGGTTATGTTCAGGATAACAGATTGGTACATATAAAAGCACCGCCCTTTGACCAATCAACTCCTTGGCTTTGGAAAAAGGCGTCTCCATTCCAAAGGATCCCGTTGAGATATGTGCGGATACTGAGGGAATCTCTTCGCAGGGCGAGATTAGTGAGTTCCGCAAAAGAGTTCCAGAAAATGCTTGAGAGACTATTTTTATGAAAAACGTTGATGTGATTGCTTCAGCAATATTTTAAACATGCTGTATCAAGTTTAAAGTTTAGATCTCTAGAATGTAGTAATACAGTTGTCACATTAGAAATAAACTGTATAAGAATGAAGCAAAGAAACCCTGGCTATGTTAAGCTTCCTTCGCAGTATACCCCCAGGTCTGTGCTTATTTAGGCACTGAAGGGCCCAGACAACCCAAACTCCAAGGGCTGGTTTTAACAGTGAGATGTGCAGTAATTAGACCAGGGGTGGGCAACTCCAGTCCTGGCGGGCCGGTGTGCAGGTTTTTGTGCAGTTACCAATTATTTAATTAGCCCAATCATTTACATGATCTGATATTTTAGCTATATTCCGCAATATGAACAGAAGATTATGAATGTTTCTGTGCCTGTATGCATGTATTGTAGCTTTTTATCGTGGTCTAATTTACGAGTGAATCTGTGTTGGTGTATGTCAGTACTGGAGTTGCTCACCCCTTAGACATATGCTCATTTGTGAGAACTCCACTAACTCCACTAACTCCACTAACTCCACTAACTCCACTGACTCCACTGACTCCACTGACTCCACTAACTCCACTAACTCCACTGACTCCACTAACTCGACTGACTCCACTAACTCCACTAACTCCACTGACTTCACAAACTCCACTGACTCCACAAACTCCACTGACTCCACTAACTCCACTGACTCCACTAACTCCACTAACTCCACTGACTTCACAAACTCCACTGACTCCACAAACTCCACTGACTCCACTAACTCCACTAACTCCACTAACTCCACTGACTCCACTGACTCCACTGACTCCACTAACTCCACTAACTCCACTGACTCCACTGACTCCACTGACTCCACTAACTCCACTGACTCCACTAACTCCACTGACTCCACTAACTCCACTAACTCCACTGACTTCACAAACTCCACTAACTCCACTCTGAGCTCTGCTGCTCTTTTCTCACTGTAAACAGTACTCACAACTCATTCAGCTGGACTTTAAGAGAATGTTACATAATAATAATAATAATATGTGCTGCAGTCATGATAATTGTGCTTCTCCTCTGCTCACTCACTCACTCACCCACTCACCCACTCACTCACTCACTCACTCACTCACTCACTCACTCACTCACTCACTCACTCACTCACTCACTGTCATTCCTCATTCACTGGCTTGCTCTCACACCAACACACACACTTATTCACTCAGTCACTCAGTCACACACACAGAGCAGATTAAGCGCTGGGGTTTCATGTAGGTATTAGCTGCAATATTGAAAGATCATGAGAGTGTCACTGTGAATTAATATGTTTAGAGTCGCCTTGATTGTTTGTTATTTCCGTGCATTTGATGAACAGTGGTTTTGAGAGCAATACAAGACAACACAATTACACTCCCAACTGTCTGACGACTTTAATCTATTTAGTAATGAAGTGTTCATTCATCTCTGCCCATGCTTGTACATGTACTGCATGTTTATAGGACTACTCAATCATTATGAAAGTGTATTTCTGTTCATCAATACGTGCCTAGATTACGTGCTCGGAAACTGCATTTCCCAAAGGCCTGGTGAGGCCATACTACATATTTCTCTTTGGGCCAATCGATGTGTTCCTTGGCAAATTTTAACCGATTCTGCACATGCCGTTTTTTCAACAATGGTGCTTTACGGGGGCTTCTTGCTGATAGCTTAGCTTCGATCAAACGTCTTCTGACTGTAACAGCACTTACAGGTAATTTTAGATCATCTTTGATCTTTCTGGAGGTGATGATTGGCTGAATCTTTGCCATTCTGACTATTCTTCGATCCGTTTTAACAGTAGTTGCTCGTTTTCTTCCGCGTGTTTCGGGTTTTTGTTGCCATTTTAAAGCATTTGAGATCATTTTAGCTGAGCATCCTATAATTTGCTGCACTTCTTTATACGTTTTCCCCTCTCCAATCAACTTTTTAATCAAATTACGTTGTTCCTCCGAACAATGTTTGGAACGGCCCATTTTACTTAGCAATTCAGAAGGAAATATATTTTATAACAATGTGTGAAACATTTGCTTCCCTTCTTCCTTAATAAAGGACAATTAATGACACCTGTTTTTTCACAGAATGAATGAATTCTCTAATTAAACTCCACACTGCTATTATTTTGAACATGCCCTTTTCAATGAATGAGTCAATTACTCAGAACAAGCAGCGTGCATGTCATGACAGTTGGGTCTGTTGTTTTTCTATTACACTACTACATCTACAAGTAAATTATTTGCCATGCAGAAATATCACTACTACTAATAACAGTGGTTCATCAGGTTACTGATGTTGTACTGCTATTTTTTTGAACACAACTGTACAACACGCCTGCTTATCGGACACATACAACACGCGATTGTCTGGTCTCGGCGGTTTACTCATTTTTTAATTGTAAACTTGTTCTTTGTATCCAGGCAATGGCATATTCAGGAAAATTACTGTGTTTTTCTAATGCAGGTGGCTTCTGGGAAGATCGATTAAAATAATTCATTATCCCTCAAAAGTGGCTTTCTAAAGCCTTTTCAGGAGCTTAATTGGGGTGAAAACCCTATTTTTTCTTTTCTTTTTTTTCTTTACCAGAACTTGCCTGGGTTTCTGCACAAAAGGCAATATCATTAATTATAAGAACTTGGGGTTCCAGTCAATTAAAGGGCACCTGTTCTTCTGTTCTGTGAAAAATGATAGGTAATTTACCTGAGAGTTTGGAATTAAGGTGTCTCTAATTTTATCTTCGGCATAAATATTTGGAAAAGGTTTAGAGGGCTTGGCCTTTCCTGTCTGTCTTGAGCAAAGCTGACGTTTTAAATTCTGATAACATCCCAAGGTACTTTCCTGGGAGGCTATGAATTAAGCATTACCTGTTGTACCGCTAGCAATAAGATTAAGTGATGTTATTTTAGCCACGGTTGTTTATAATATATATATAAATATATATAGAAAACTGCTGTTTTGCATAAATATTCATGTTTTTTGTTGCTTTCTTGCAGAGAGCAAGAGTTTGACCAAAAGGGCCTGAAAGATTAGGATGCGCTTAAAGCATTTTTTAATTAATTAAAACAGGACAAACAGGAAGACAGGACCCCTAAGGACCTCTTTATGGCCTAAACCAGCCTAGGTGCGTTGTACAGAGTGTAGGAGTGTGGTGATGCACTTGCTGGGTATGTTGTACAGAGTACAGGAGCGTGGTGATGCACTTGCTGGGTATGTTGTGCAGAGTACAGGAGCGTGGTGATGCACTTGCTGGGTATGTTGTGCAGAGTACAGGAGCGTGGTGATGCACTTGCTGGGTGCATTGTGCAGAGTGCAGGAGCGTGGTGATGCACTTGCTGGGTATGTTGTACAGAGTACAGGAGCGTGGTGATGCACTTGCTGGGTATGTTGTACAGAGTACAGGAGTGTGGTGATGCACTTGCTGGGTATGTTGTACAGAGTACAGGAGTGTGGTGATGCACTTGCTGGGTATGTTGTGCAGAGTACAGGAGCGTGGTGATGCACTTGCTGGGTATGTTGTGCAGAGTGCAGGAGCGTGGTGATGCACTTGCTGGGTATGTTGTGCAGAGTGCAGGAGCGTGGTGATGCACTTGCTGGGTATGTTGTGCATAGTGCAGGAGCGTGGTGATGCACTTGCTGAGTATGTTGTACAGAGTACAGGAGCGTGGTGATGCACTTGCTGGGTATGTTGTACAGAGTGCAGGAGCGTGGTGATGCACTTGCTGGGTAAGTTGTGCAGAGTACAGGAGTGTGGTGATGCACTTGCTGGGTATGTTGTGCAGAGTGTTGGAGCGTGGTGATGCACTTGCTGGGTAAGTTGTGCAGAGTACAGGAGCGTGGTGATGCACTTGCTGGGTATGTTGTGCAGAGTGTAGGAGCGTAGTGATGCACTTGCTGGGTAAGTTGTGCAGAGTACAGGAGCGTGGTGATGCACTTGCTGGGTATGTTGTGCAGAGTGTAGGAGCGTAGTGATGCACTTGCTGGGTATGTTGTACAGAGTGTAGGAGTGTGGTGATGCACTTGCTGGGTATGTTGTGCAGAGTGCAGGAGCGTGGTGATGCACTTGCTGGGTAAGTTGTGCAGAGTACAGGAGCGTGGTGATGCACTTGCTGGGTATGTTGTGCAGAGTGCAGGAACGTGGTGATGCACTTGCTGGGTATGTTGTACAGAGTACAGGAGCGTGGTGATGCACTTGCTGGGTATGTTGTACAGAGTGCAGGAGCGTGGTGATGCACTTGCTGGGTATGTTGTACAGAGTGCAGGAGCGTGGTGATGCACTTGCTGGGTGCATTGTACAGAGTACAGGAGCGTGGTGATGCACTTGCTGGGTATGTTGTACAGAGTACAGGAGCGTGGTGATGCACTTGCTGGGTGCATTGTGCAGAGTGCAGGAGTGTGGTGATGCACTTGCTGGGTATGTTGTACAGAGTACAGGAGCGTGGTGATGCACTTGCTGGGTAAGTTGTACAGAGTACAGGAGTGTGGTGATGCACTTGCTGGGTATGTTGTGCAGAGTGCAGGAGCGTGGTGATGCACTTGCTGGGTATGTTGTGCAGAGTGCAGGAGCGTGGTGATACACTTGCTGGGTATGTTGTGCAGAGTGCAGGAGCGTGGTGATGCACTTGCTGAGTATGTTGTACAGAGTACAGGAGTGTGGTGATGCACTTGCTGGGTGCATTGTACAGAGTACAGGAGTGTGGTGATGCACTTGCTGGGTATGTTGTGCAGAGTGCAGGAGCGTGGTGATGCACTTGCTGGGTAAGTTGTGCAGAGTACAGGAGCGTGGTGATGCACTTGCTGGGTATGTTGTGCAGAGTAGGAGCGTGGTGATGCACTTGCTGGGTAAGTTGTGCAGAGTACAGGAGTGTGGTGATGCACTTGCTGGGTATGTTGTGCAGAGTATAGGAGTGTGGTGATGCACTTGCTGGGTATGTTGTGCAGAGTGCAGGAACGTGGTGATGCACTTGCTGGGTATGTTGTACAGAGTACAGGAGCGTGGTGATGCACTTGCTGGGTATGTTGTACAGAGTACAGGAGTGTGGTGATGCACTTGCTGGGTATGTTGTGCAGAGTGCAGGAACGTGGTGATGCACTTGCTGGGTATGTTGTACAGAGTACAGGAGCGTGGTGATGCACTTGCTGGGTAAGTTGTGCAGAGTACAGGAGCGTGGTGATGCACTTGCTGGGTATGTTGTACAGAGTACAGGAGCGTGGTGATGCACTTGCTGGGTATGTTGTACAGAGTACAGGAGTGTGGTGATGCACTTGCTGGGTGCATTGTACAGAGTGTAGGAGTGTGGTGATGCACTTGCTGGGTATGTTGTACAGAGTACAGGAGCGTGGTGATGCACTTGCTGGGTATGTTGTGCAGAGTACAGGAGCGTGGTGATGCACTTGCTGGGTATGTTGTGCAGAGTACAGGAGCGTGGTGATGCACTTGCTGGGTGCATTGTGCAGAGTGCAGGAGCGTGGTGATGCACTTGCTGGGTATGTTGTACAGAGTACAGGAGCGTGGTGATGCACTTGCTGGGTATGTTGTACAGAGTACAGGAGCATGGTGATGCACTTGCTGGGTATGTTGTGCAGAGTGCAGGAGTGTGGTGATGCACTTGCTGGGTATGTTGTACAGAGTACAGGAGTGTGGTGATGCACTTGTTGGGTATGTTGTACAGAGTACAGGAGTGTGGTGATGCACTTGCTGGGTATGTTGTGCAGAGTGCCGGAGCGTGGTGATGCACTTGCTGGGTATGTTGTACAGAGTGCAGGAGCGTGGTGATGCACTTGCTGGGTGCATTGTACAGAGAACAGGAGCGTGGTGATGCACTTGCTGGGTATGTTGTACAGAGTACAGGAGCGTGGTGATGCACTTGCTGGGTATGTTGTGCAGAGTACAGGAGCGTGGTGATGCACTTGCTGGGTATGTTGTACAGAGTACAGGAGCGTGGTGATGCACTTGCTGGGTGCATTGTGCAGAGTGCAGGAGTGTGGTGATGCACTTGCTGGGTATGTTGTACAGAGTACAGGAGCGTGGCGATGCACTTGCTGGGTAAGTTGTACAGAGTACAGGAGTGTGGTGATGCACTTGCTGGGTATGTTGTGCAGAGTGCAGGAGCGTGGTGATGCACTTGCTGGGTATGTTGTGCAGAGTGCAGGAGCGTGGTGATGCACTTGCTGGGTATGTTGTGCAGAGTGCAGGAGCGTGGTGATGCACTTGCTGAGTATGTTGTACAGAGTACAGGAGCGTGGTGATGCACTTGCTGGGTGCATTGTACAGAGTGCAGGAGTGTGGTGATGCACTTGCTGGGTGCATTGTGCAGAGTGCAGGAGCGTGGTGATGCACTTGCTGGGTAAGTTGTGCAGAGTACAGGAGCGTGGTGATGCACTTGCTGGGTAAGTTGTGCAGAGTACAGGAGCGTGGTGATGCACTTGCTGGGTATGTTGTGCAGAGTGTAGGAGCGTGGTGATGCACTTGCTGGGTAAGTTGTGCAGAGTACAGGAGCGTGGTGATGCACTTGCTGGGTAAGTTGTGCAGAGTACAGGAGTGTGGTGATGCACTTGCTGGGTATGTTGTACAGAGTACAGGAGTGTGGTGATGCACTTGCTGGGTATGTTGTGCAGAGTGCAGGAACGTGGTGATGCACTTGCTGGGTATGTTGTGCAGAGTACAGGAGTGTGGTGATGCACTTGCTGGGTATGTTGTACAGAGTACAGGAGTATGGTGATGCACTTGCTGGGTATGTTGTGCAGAGTGCAGGAGCGTGGTGATGCACTTGCTGGGTATGTTGTACAGAGTACAGGAGTGTGGTGATGCACTTGCTGGGTATGTTGTACAGAGTACAGGAGTGTGGTGATGCACTTGCTGGGTATGTTGTGCAGAGTGCAGGAACGTGGTGATGCACTTGCTGGGTATGTTGTACAGAGTACAGGAGCGTGGTGATGCACTTGCTGGGTATGTTGTACAGAGTACAGGAGCGTGGTGATGCACTTGCTGGGTATGTTGTGCAGAGTGCAGGAGCGTGGTGATGCACTTGCTGGGTATGTTGTGCAGAGTGCAGGAGCGTGGTGATGCACTTACTGGGTGCATTGTACAGAGTACAGGAGTGTGGTGATGCACTTGCTGGGTATGTTGTGCAGAGTGCAGGAGCGTGGTGATGCACTTGTTGGGTATGTTGTACAGAGTACAGGAGTGTGGTGATGCACTTGCTGGGTATGTTGTGCAGAGTGCAGGAGCGTGGTGATGCACTTACTGGGTGCATTGTACAGAGTACAGGAGTGTGGTGATGCACTTGCTGGGTATGTTGTGCAGAGTGCAGGAGCGTGGTGATGCACTTGTTGGGTATGTTGTACAGAGTACAGGAGTGTGGTGATGCACTTGCTGGGTGCATTGTGCAGAGTGAGTGAGTGAGTGAGTGAGTGTGAGAGTGTGAGAGTGTGAGAGTGAGTGAGTGTGAGAGTGTGAGAGTGTGAGAGTGTGAGAGTGTGAGAGTGTGAGAGTGTGTGAGTGTGTGAGTGTGTGAGTGAGTGAGTGAGTGAGTGTGTGAGTGTGAGAGTGTGTGAGTGAGTGAGTGAGTGACTGTGAGAGTGTGAGA
>CM056377.1:340394-350394 GCA_029718625.1 Synaphobranchus kaupii | reverse complement strand
TATTAGTATGTAACAGCACTGGCGTGTATGATATTAGTATGTAACAGCACTGGTGTGTGATGGGGGTGTATGATATTAGTATGTAACAGCGCTGGCGTGTGATGGGGGTGTATGATATTAGTATGTAACAGCGCTGGCGTGTGATGGGGTGTATGATATTAGTATGTAACAGCGCTGGCGTGTGATGGGGGTGTATGATATTAGTATGTAACAGCGCTGGCGTGTTATGGGCGTGTATGATATTAATATGTAACAGAACTGGCGTGTGATGGGGTGTATGATATTAGTATGTAACAGCGCTGGCGTGTGATGGGGGTGTATGATATTAGTATGTGACAGCGCTGGCGTGTGATGGGGGTGTATGATATTAGTATGTAACAGCGCTGGTGTGTGATGGGGGTGTATGATATTAGTATGTAACAGCGCTGGCGTGTGATGGGGGTGTATGATATTAGTATGTAGCAGCGCTGGCATGTGATGGCATGTATGATATTAGTATGTGACAGCGCTGGCGTGTGATGGGGGTGTATGATATTAGTATGTAACAGCGCTGGCGTGTGATGGGGGTGTATGATATTAGTATGTGACAGCGCTGGCGTGTGATGGGGGTGTATGATATTAGTATGTAACAGCGCTGGTGTGTGACGGGGGTGTATGATATAAGTATGTAACAGCGCTGGCGTGTGATGGGGGTGTATGATATTAGTATGTGACAGCGCTGGCGTGTGATGGGGGTGTATGATATTAGTATGTAACAGCGCTGGTGTGTGATGGGGGTGTATGATATTAGTATGTAACAGCGCTGGTATGTGATGGGGGTGTATGATATTAGTATGTAACAGCGCTGGCGTGTGATGGGGTGTATGATATTAGTATGTAGCAGCGCTGGCGTGTGATGGGGGGTTTTTATTCAGAGACAGGAACGCATCACCAGCATTTAGCAGCAATGCATGATGGGATTAAGTGCAGAATACAGAAAATATAAAATATGGAAACTGATTTTATTCTGGGTAAAGGCCCAGATATATAAATGCATAATTCATCATTCATGAGCTGCATGCTTCTCTGCATGAGGCCATCACCTATGCAAACAGAAACCCCATAACATGAACCGGCTAATGGAGCAGAACTGTGCCCCCTGCTGCTCTCGGGAAGGCTTCACAGCCATTATTTTATTATTTTATAATGTTTTTTCCTCCCTGCTTGGAACGGCCGACCGACGTGTTCATCAGCCTCTCTGACTCCTGCAAGCTCTGTTATCCATTCAGCAGCCTCTCTGACTCCTGCAAGCTCTGTTATCCATTCAGCAGCCTCTCTGACTCCTGCAAGCTCTGTTATCCATTCAGCAGCCTCTCTGACTCCTGCAAGCTCTGTTATCCATTCAGCAGAGCGCAGATGAGCACCCGCTCTTCATACTCGCGTCTGCCCCCCCTGCTCCTCCTCTTCATCATCTCAAACACCTCCCCTTCCCCCCGCCACCAGCGGCCTTCACCATCCTCTGGGCACTGATGTGCTTCCTGCTGTTTCCCTGGCCTGCAAACTGAGAAAGCCCAAACCAGATGAGCTGGTGAAGGAGTGCACTGCTCTCAGCCAAGCCTGTGGACAGATCCAGGCTATGGCTGTTTTTTTTTACGCTGCTTTGTCATCCTTGCTGGAGTTGTGTTATTTCCCTCTGAGCTACTGGGTGAGCTTCTCTGCGTGAACTGAGATGACAAATATACGACTGTCCTACTACGGCCAGGACATTCAGACAGCGTACATGCGTACTGAGGACCAAGAGAAACTCAGTCTCCCAGAAGGGAAAGAAGACACAAAACTGCATGTCTGGATTGTTTGAAGAATCAGCCCTGTGATGTCACAAAGCTGCATGTCTGGATTATTTGAAGAAGCAGCCCTGTGATGTCACCAAGCCGCATGTCTTGATTGTTTGAAGAAGCAGCCGTGTGATGTCACAAAGCTGCATGCCTGGATTGTTTGAAGAAGCAGCCCTGTGATGTCACAAAGCTGCATGCCTGGATTGTTTGAAGAAGCAGCCCTGTGATGTCACAAAGTTGCATGCCTGGATTGTTTGAAGAAGCAGCCCTGTGATGTCACAAAGCTGCATGCCTGGATTGTTTGAAGAAGCAGCCCTGTGATGTCACAAAGCTGCATGTCTTGATCGGTCACCACAGTCTGCAAGCTTAGCTACGCAGGTGTCAGATGGAGACACTTTGGGCCTGGTTTACTAAGACATTTTAGCACACACAAAACCAATAACATAACCAACTATTGGTCATGATATTTGTTTTGCACCAATCATTGGTCATGTTATTAGTTGTGCGTGTGCTAAAAGGTTTTGCACACGCTAAAGATCAGGCCCAATATGTGCATGCCTGACTGTGGGTGCCCAAATGACCAGCGGGGGGCGCTGGTGGTCATCCCTCCTACTGAAGCTCTCCCTCTCTTTTCAACATCTCTCATTCCAGGAGAGAGAGAGAGAGAGAGAGAAGGAGGGAGAGAAACATAGTTTACTCATACCCCAAACTTGGCGAACGCTCACAGAATTCATTTTAAGGTTAATGTCTGCTGTCGGAAACGATCGGGAGCCGGGAAAGACAAAGTGCGGATGAAATATAGCGTCTCCCACCGGGTAAGACACCAGAGCGAGAGGCAGTTTAAGAGCAGCGCTGGAGTAGAAGCTGCTGCATCTCCTGGGTGAGACTGAGAAACCCATCAGAGAGAGAGAGACAGAGAGAGGGAGAGAAAGATAGACAGACGGAGAGAGGGCGAGGGGGCAAGAAAGAGAGAGGGAGAGAGAATAGAATTATAACCCTCCTTTATTCTACTTTCAACACACCAAAGACATTTTACCAAAGAAACATAACAGAAAACATAAGAAACAAAAACACAAAATCACATGAAAAACAAAAATCAGTCACAAAGAAGGGAAGGAGAGAGAGGGGGAGAGAGGGAGAGAGGGAAGGAGAGAGAGAGAGGGTTATGTGTGTGTGGTACCCAGTGTGTGGATTCTCATCACTCCCTTTGATTCTGAGTTACAGGACTACAGATAGGGGGCAGTGTTGAGCTCAGGCTCCAGCCTCTGCTCCCTCATTCCAGCAATAACAAGCACCTGACCTGCAGGGTACAGGAAGTGACATCACAGAAATGGCGCACACTCTCCATGAGCCCATTGCATTCTGCAGACACTTTGATGTTCCACATAGTAACAGCTCAGCTGTTATAAAGGCAGGTGAAACAACCTGAAGTTCAATGGAAGGACAGTCGCAGTCTCACCTGATACTGAACTCCCCCCCGGCCCCCCCCCCCCCCCCCTGCTGTCACCATAGAGACCCCCCCCCCCCCCCCCCCCGCTGTCACCATAGAGCCCCCCCGGCCTCCCCCCCCGCTGTCACCATAGAGCCCCTCTTCATTTTTCTGACAGCAGATAATTTGTTTTTTCTCTTTTTTGTGAGGTGTGTTGCGCAGGGCGCAGGTGGGGGGTGGGGGGGGGGCTGGGGGGGGGGGGGGGGGGGGGGTGTTCCCCTCCCCAGGGATCCAAGCCGTTGTCATCTTCCATTTGTTGCGCGGCGTGCAGATCTCTGGAGGATTGCTGATATTTCAATCAGCGTGACGGCGCTGTCTCTCTCGCACCTGACCTCGTCACACTCTCATATTTCTCCCACAATTCCCTCTGCCTGTGTGCGGATTAAACGCAACGTGTCTGTCCTCCACTGTCAGATAGATGCGTGTTAAACTCGGAATACCTCCGCTTGGAGCGTCTGGCTGTTACTGCGGTGAGGTCTTTTTTCACCCGCAGAGAGCCCACAGCCTATCCTGTGTGCAAACATGCATTTAAACTAAGAGCAGTGCATTTCTCATGCCCATATATGACATCTGATATGCGATGTCCAGATCTTTTATAAGTGAAAATTTACGAACTACAAGCCTTCAGAATTGGAGAATATGCTGAAAGCAGCACATGCACGTTTTGTGGCAATCGCTTTTGGAAAGCGGTGATGTTTGCGGGCGTCAGATTTTACCAGCGTTATAAAAGCATTCTGTTTCTTTATTCTGTCGCCCACAGTATTCTGAGGTGAGCTTTTTCCTGCTCCTGAATGGAGGGTATTTTGGGAAAGGTAATGGGGATAAATTACGATCTAAGGTTTCCCTATTTTTTGGGGGATGAAAGGGTGAAAGCAGTGGGGCAGTATTGTGTGGCCGTCTCCTGCACCTTATATTAGTTGCATCAGCAGAATGTGTGTATGGAAAAACTGCTGCCTCAGTCTCAGGTCCTGTTTCATAGCGGGATCTGAAAGATGAGAGTGTTTGGGCTGAGCAGTGAATCCTCTCTGTGCCCTGTGTCCAAACGGAAAAGTTTCCCGCTGCGCTGTCCGTAAACGCTGCTCCAAGACATTTTACAGCCAGTGCAGTCCCGCTGAACGTGTTAAAGTAACGCCAAAGTAAGGCTGTGTCAAGGCCCAGATCATTATCACGGGCTTTCTTTTGTTTTTCTCGGACCTCCTCTTAATGCTCTTTGTTTGAGAGCGTGAGGTTCTTTTGTTGTTTTATTACTCGCTGTTTCCGAGTCCACCCTCTTTTGGGGCTGTATTTGATTGGCTTATGCCGGGAGGTTTTTATTCCCATTTTCTTTCGTTTATTTCTTCCCTGGTGCGGATCTGTCCGCTTTAGTGGTGTATATTTCGATATACACTTTTAGATTCCTTGGCTGTTGTGCCTGGTTCTCCGAACCTTACACTCGCCCCCTTACAGGCTGAGTATGACTATATATCTTTAACTCACTGTTCTACTGTGAGCCTCACACTTAAACATGCCGTTGGGGGGCGCCACGGTGGTGCAGCGGACAAAGGCGCAGACCCTCTGTCTGTGTGGTTGCGCCCCCAGGATCGGGGGTTTGATCCCCGGTCCTGCCAGATCTGAGCATGGCCGGTGCCCTGAGGGAGTGGCAATTGGCTGCTGCTCCCGGCGTGGGGGGAGGGACTCGGAGGGACTCGGAGGGAATCGTCGCACATAAGACAGCCCTGGGGGAGCTGGAGTCACGGTTAGGAGCCTGAGGAGTCGCGCCCTGAAGAAGACGTGGCGCCCTCCTTCCCGCTACCGGACAAAAGGGCTGTAGCGGCGATTCTCTAGCGGTTGCTACACGGGGGGAATTGAGTTGCATAGGATCCAATTGGCTACCAAATTGGGAGAAAAAATCAGGAAAGAAAAAACATGCCGTTGGGGAATATGTTTTACAGATGGATTTCATTTGGAGCAGCGGATGATTTGGCAGAAATGCCCCATATTTCTGTTTTAGAGGCGAGCAGCTCAGACGTGCAGTGAGACTGTTGGTGGCGTTTCTGCTGCATTCTGGGAAGCTCTGCTCATTACTGAGTGCAGATTTGCAGTCTCCGCTGACGGATGGATTTGCATGTTTTTAATAAAACAGTGTACAGGAGTGAACACTCCTGCTTGTGCGATGCTTCAGGAAGCAAGAATAATTTGCGGGAGCTCTTTGTAATAAATACATTTTTAAAAAGACCATTTGGGCCCTTCTCAGACAAATGCATTCCAGAGAAAAAGGCATAAAAATACTTGTGGTGTGAAGCTGGGAAATTATCTGTCTAAAGACACGAGGGAGATCACTTCTCTCTCTCTCTCTCTCTCCCTCCCTCAAACGCTCTCTCTCTTTCTGATTGTGTGAGCATATGTTTTTTTCTGCAGGCTTTCTTGATGCCCTGAGTGGCTAAAATAAAAGAATATCAAAGGTCTCTCTCTCTTTGCCTCTCTCTCTCCCCTCTCTGTCTGTTTCTGTCTTTCTGTCATTCTCTCCCTCCCTCCTCCTTTCCCCCTCTTTCTCTCTCTGTTTCTGTCTCTCCCCAGCCCAAACTGTGCTATGTCCTTCAGCATTGTTGGAGTGACCTGATTTAGATTTAGCTCTTTCTGTATCGGTGCCCATATGTGATACCCAGGCTGGGTTTCTGCACTGAGGGGGATTGATCAGGCCTATTGATGAAATTATACTAGAGGTCAGATAGTAGCACTCTCTGTGCCCTCTGTAATCCTCCAGTAGCTCCTCCTGTGGGTGGACTGCTCTCCCCTGAGACGACTGCAAATTCAGGGGGAATAACTGCTGACGGTTCACTTTTATTTAAAGAAAAACAAATGCACTTATTTGGTAAGTTTTTTGCACAGCTGGGCCCACTTTAAAATAATAATGAAGTTTTGTAGAGGAACTTTCAGCTCTTCGGGGGCTAAAGTGATCTTTCCACAGCAATGAAATGTTAAGGTGGATTTTGGTCTGAGGGTGGGGGTACGCTCGCTCTTTGCTCAAAGCTTCGGCTCACCACGCTGCACTTCTTCAAAGGCGCGTGCCTCGCACCTGCGGCTGTAAGCTGGAGCTCAGCTCTAAACCGTACGCTTTTTCTCTAAAAGGCAGTGGAGTTTTTAGCGCAGCGCTAATGATGTTGTGTGGAGTATGGGGTTTTTGCTGGCCTGTTTTCGTAAATCTGTGTGCAGTATTTTGAGGAAAGGATGTGTTCTGCATCGATGGAGTGCCCATTACATGTGTTTTGTCTGTGTGCTGGATGTACGGTATACATTCGGTATTCTAATGCTGTATGTGTCTGTGTGTGTGTGTGTGTGTGTGTGTGTGTGTGTGTGTGTGTGTGTTTGTCTGTCTGTCTGTCTGTCTGTCTGTCTGAGCCTCTCCTGTATATGGATTTTACTCTTATAGGTATTTTTAAAGGATCAACACACACATACACATGCACATACATACACACGCACACACGCACATACACACACGCACATACACATGCACATACATACACACCCCACATACATACACACGCACATACACACACGCACATACACATGCACATACATGCACACGCACATACACATGCACATACATACACACGCACATACACACGCACATATACATACACGCACACATACGCACATACACACACACACACACACACACACACACGCACATACACACAGTATCTGGCGCTTGTAGCAGTGTTCACACAGAGTCTGAAAGCTGCTACAAGCTCCCCCAGCACACAGTCATGTGTAAACTGCAGAGAGTGAGATTGCAGGGAGAAAGAGGTGAGACCGTATTGCTTATTTAAAGTGTAATGGAGCAATTACTCCAAGGAATAAACATTCTGACACTTTTACCTAAAGTTTCTCAGGCTGCCATTGATTAAATAGGCTAATTTGTGTGTTAAAATACTGATAATCACACGATGAAAGTGTTTAACCAACTTAATCAAGGTAAGAGCGCTCCAGCTCTCCTTATGAGCAATATGTGAATCGTTTAATTACTGTGTGCAACACCATACAGACTCTGAGCTAATAATATCTAATTAAGTCTGTGATTAAGCTTGACGGCTTAGTGCTGGGGCATTCCACCCACACTATGTGACAGTGAACAGACCCAGGCTTCTGCAGAACTGTGACATCACTGGGGTGGAGAGAGGGTGGCTCCACCTCATTGGCTGCTGTCATCCTGGTCTTTCCCTCTCTCAGGGGAGGCTTCAGCACCCTGGACAGCAGCAGTACTCGTTGCAGGGGCTGTGGTGGGTGTTTTTTTTTTTTCTTTTAATAAAATTTGATTTATTGGACAGGGATCACGTGTAATTAAAACATAAATTCCAGAGGCTGACATCTGATGCATTATACAGAAATATAACTAAACAGCTCATTTTTACCCTGAGTCCCTGTAGCACATATATAAATCTGATCATGCAGACACACCTCTAAATACAGATATTACACGGGACCCAGGATGCCTGCAGTAGTGCATACAATATAAAGGCATTATGCTGGGGGTTGTGCGAGTAGTGGTTTTGTGGTTCTGTGTGTGTGTGTGCGTGCGTGCGTGCGTGCGTGCGTGCGTGCGTGCGTGTGTGTGTGCACAATCCTTTTTGTAAATTTGATATTGGAGAGAAAGGTTACATATGATTAACAAAATATTTTTGTTTGAGGATTTTTTTTTTGGTAGCTGGGTTGGGGGGGGTAGATGTTACTGAAGCATGTGACCTCGCTGTATTTTCTGCTTCCTGTTCAGTGAGCACTTCCTGGGTCACCATTGATGCAAACATTCTCACTACTTATTTACTCATCCACTATCCTACGAGTACTATCTACTGATTATAAAGAGTCAGTTCACCCAATAATGTCATTTAGATATGTTTCTTCATACCCGGAGTGCTATCTATTCATCCAGGGAGTTTCGCTGAGAATCGCTAGTTATGTAGATATCCGCTTCAGCTCACCGTGATATCACCCTGATAGAACAGACATCAACAGGCCCTAAGTTTGTGGCGCGCAAAAGTGCCAAAAGTAGTAATGTCAACTGATTTTAACATCACCATTCTTTGCTCGACGGGATATGGCTCATCCACCTGTAACTTGGCAGGCTGCATACCTGCCATTCCAAGATAAAATCTCCCCCTGCTTTCAATACAGTTTTCTTTTTGGTGCATGAAATGTTTGCTATGAATCATTTAAAATGTTGGGAAGAATCTATCAGCTGTGGTGGTTAAATTGCATTGTGTGATGATTATATCATAAGGCTTCACAGAGGGATTTATTAGGACGGTTTCAGATAAATTAACAGCAGGCACATTTTAAAATATGATTTCACTGGCTGCTTGCTTCAGAAGGCTTGTGCAGACTGTGAAAGACACATTTGTATTACACTGCCTGGCCAAAAAAAAGTCGCTGTTGCACCCTTCATGCATAGTGCCCACTGTACAAGCCTCTGGAGGCAGTGTTATGATCTGGGGATGCTTCAATTGGTCAGGTCTAGGCTCAGCAACGTTATGCAGCAATAAAATGAAGTCAGCTGAGTACCTGAATGTACTGAATGACCAGGTTATCCCATCATTGGGCATATTCCAGGACGACAATGCCAAGATTCATCAGGCTCTAATTGTGAAAGAGTTGTTCAGGGAGCATGAGGAATGTCGAAAGGAGGTTGTCGAAACAATGCCACAACGAATGCGTGCCGTAATCAAAGCTAAAGACGGTCCAACAAAATATTAGAGTGTGCAACTTTTTTTTGGCCAGGCAGTGTAGGTTGTGGGGTGAAGCTGCTCTTTATTTTTGGATTTTAGTTGCAAAATGGTTATTGATGACACCACTTTAGTGAAACTGCTACGTAATAAAACTCCATTACATAATCACCATAATGACAACGGTAACAATTAATAAAGAATTAGAGCAGAATAAATAAAACATCCATTGGCTTTTGGACGATTGGTGATTATTGTGGAGAGGATCATTATTAGCTGTCTTTGAGACAGCTGTATTTAAATATTGTTCTCCTGATAAAGTACAGTAATAAAAACAGAAAGACTGCATAGCTCTTCATTAAACCAACTGTAACAAGGAGAGATTGAATTTCCGGGCAAAGTCATCGTTTATGTCAGAACAGGACGTTAATAATGCAACAGAGCGCTATCAAAATAATGATAAGTTGTTATGCCTTGGATTGTATATGCAGAGCCTATCCGCCATTCAGGCTCAATATGGCTTATCTAATCTTTGTTGATTTAAATTATCCATGACAAAGCTGGAGTTATTTCACAGAGATTTAATGAATTAGTGGACAGGAAAATGTGTGTAAAACACTGCCGTTGCACCACAGTTTTTACTCTTAGGCCTACAGTACTACCCTTTTTACTCTTAGGCCTTACCATGTACAATACTACCCTGTTTACTCTCAGGCCTTACCATGTACAATACTACCCTGTTTACTCTTAGGCCTTACCATGTACAATACTACCCTTTTTACTCTTAGGCCTACAGTACTACCCTGTTTACTCTTAGGCCTTACCATGTACAATACTACCCTGTTTACTCTTAGGCCTTACCATGTACAATACTACCCTTTTTACTCTTAGGCCTTACCATGTACAATACTACCCTGTTTACTCTTAGGCCTTACCATGTACAATACTACCCCTTTTTACTCTTAGGCCTACAGTACTACCCTGTTTACTCTTAG
>CM056377.1:164960-327394 GCA_029718625.1 Synaphobranchus kaupii | reverse complement strand
TGATTTATCAGTGCGAGTCACGGGCGTCTGAAATTACTACACTAATGCGGTTCTGCGCGGTTATCTCTTCAGAACTTAGAGCGTAGCCACGAGGATAATATAAGGATTAAGGATTAATATGTTATGTTCCGTTCTGTTTTTTCAAGGTATTCCTTCGAGTGAAGAAAACAGGTGGAATTAACATTTTATGGAAATGAAGTGTCTGATCTGCATTTATAACTGGAATAAAAAATGAAAGTGCAGAAATACAAACATTCACACGAATCTCTTCTTTAGAAGAGAGGCTATCTCTGCTGCAGCGGTCCATAACGGTCCCACGCTTTTTGTGTCTCCGGTTGTTTAAATGCTGCGGAGACGTTTCATAATGACTGAAGCTTGTCTTTCTGTAATGAGCCTGCTAATGGGCTAAGAGTTCCAGGCTAAACCGTCACCTTTTAACGATCATATTAGATATACATACATATATAACACATGATCTATCATATTAAATATTATATTATGTACATGAAGCATTTTTTTTATCGAAACACTTGCGGGTTACCTGCATAGATAAAACTTTTAATAACTGTTAGTTTAATCTTATCCATCTAGTCTGGATATAGCTGGATATATACTGAAGAGAGTCTCGTTAAGTATTTTGCTCAAGAAAAACTTGGCATGGCCATATCTGGGCATCAAACATGCAACCTTCTGGTTGGAACCCCAGTCTCCTTTGGGATCACTGCCCCATGTCTCTCAGCCTGGCTGTGTGAGCACATCAGCTCAACCTCAGTTTCTCCCTCTCTCCCCTGAGTCAGCGCTCGCGTGGGTCAAATAAAATACCCACAATGCATCAGAGGTCGCCTACCTGCAAGCCTATCAGAGCATCACTCCACACAGGCCTCATTATTACAGAAACTGATTGATACACAGGCTTCATTATTACAGAAACTGATTGATACACAGGCCTCATTATTACAGAAACTGATTGATACACAGGCCTCATTATTACGGAAACTGATTGATCATTTGACATTTTAAACTCCCACTGCCTGCACTTAAAGGTGTGCCTGCTGTTTCTAGGCTCTGTTTTGTGTTCAGGTGAATTCAGTTAGAACATGAAATGAATGTGAGTGGTTCAGTAGTGCTCTCTTACTGCAAGTGCAGGCCACGGTAAATTACCCCCAAAAAAATACACTTGGAGTGAATTAGCATGCAGGTGCTGTAGCGTGTTGAGTCTCTCCCAGGCCGGCTAACGGCGGCGCGCGGTGGACCTGTGTGTTCAGTCTCTCCCAGGCCGGCTAACGGCGGCGCGCGGTGGACCTGCTATTGGACAGGTGTGAGGGGCTCAGGTGTGTGCCAGCAGAGCGGCCGTTTCCACGGTGACACCTGCGGGCAGGGTGGCCACTGTATTGTAAGCACAGGAAATGTGCTTTCGCCATCTGTCTCTCTTTTAATGGAGCAGAGTCTCCCAGGTTTTGCCCTTTTTGCTAATGCGCCGCACAGATTGCCAGACCACTCAAGGAAAGACAAAAGCTCGAAGGAGGAATTTAAAATGGAAATCGTCCGTTTACTGAGTAACGTTTGCTGCGAGCTCAAAATAGAGCGCGGTTAAAGCAAGCTACCCACAATGGAGCGTAAAAATGGCTTTTTTAAAATCTTTTGCTTAAAAACCTGAACATAAACATAAAACAAAAAAAAAAACATAAAAGAAGGGTTTTTATGTACGGGTGGTAACACTGTTTATTTGGAACAGGATTAATGGTTGTGTGGCCTCACGGGGTGTAATGTGAGAGTTTAGGGGTGATAAACCCCAGATAATGGGCCCTGCTGTGTAGCATTGTGCTGTGTGAACTACACCTGTCCAAAACGGCAGGCCTTGTAATTATAACGCGCCTCTGTCTGGCTCTCCGTGTGCACATCCCACGATGAGGCAGGTGGCATGTGTCCAGACGCTGAATGAATAAATATGGATAAATATTAAATGTCATGTTATTTATATCTTATTATTGATATGATTAATATGTATGATGTAAATATTTAATTCAGTAGTGATAACTGCATTGTAAATTAGCATTTTGGATAGTTGGTCAGTATGAATGAATGGTAGTAAGGCAGTTGCTCCCAGTGTAGCACTGAGCGTGTAAGCAGAAATGGGTAGGAGTTGAAGCTAACACTAATATACAGGTGGGTAATTGTTGAAGCTGATGCTAATATTCAGGTGGGTAAGTGTTGAAGCTAACGCTAATATACAGGTGGGTAAGTGTTGAAGCTGATGCTAATATTCAGGTGGGTAAGTGTTGAAGCTAACACTAATATACAGGTGGGTAATTGTTGAAGCTGATGCTAATATTCAGGTGGGTAAGTGTTGAAGCTAACGCTAATATACAGGTGGGTAAGTGTTGAAGCTAACGCTAATATACAGGTGGGTAAGTGTTGAAGCTAACGCTAATATACAGGTGGGTAAGTGTTGAAGTTAACGCTAATATACAGGTGGGTAAGTGTTGAAGCTAACGCTAATATACAGGTGGGTAGTTCGAATCGCGGTCAGGAGCATGAGGAGTCGCGCCCTGAAGAGGACGTGGCGCCCTCCTTCCTACTACTAGCTGACGGGGTTGTGTAGCGGAAAATACTCAAGAAGTTGCTACACAGGGAATTGAATAACATAGGGTACGATTGGCAATCAAATCGGGAGAAAACAGAGACATTTTTTATAAGAGCTAATAAGCTAATGCTAATCCTCATGGCATGCACATTGTGAGTGCAGGTGTGACAGGCGTCTAGCTGAGAGGAATGTTCACACGAGCGGCAGAGTTTCTCTGTCCCTCCACCCTCTCTCTGCGCTCCTAGCGTCTTTACAGAGCATTCCATCATCCCCCTCCAGCACGCGTCAGCTTCACAGGCTCATATTTACTCATATAACATTGTAATAACATTGTAATTACAGATACACATTTCTTCCCCTGTTTTAAAAGTTTGACTCGACGTGTGTTTCATTTTCATTTTTGTTTGGGTAGATGTGCATTTAAATGAGCTTTGATTTATGATTTCGGATCATTTTTGTGATTTAAATTTTAGCTAGTTGAGGATTCAGAATGTCATTGATTTTAAAATGATAAAGTGGAATTTCCGGTAGTTGAATACAGCTGATGAACTAAAATATTGCAATTTTCTAATACCCTGTGCAGCATGCCTTTCACCTGTGATATTGTGAGTATTATTGATATGCCTGTAAGTTCCATAGAAGACTGATTATCAGAGAGAAAAATATTCCGTTGAGGACTGTTCATAGTGGATTTGTTCTTATGCTTTTAATTATTTTGAGATTCATCCCATTTGCTTATTGAAATGAAACGGGGTCTCTTTTCCAAACGGAAAAGGAGGGTACTTCTTTTACGGCGAGGAGAATTAAGATTGTGCCCCTAAGTGGTGTTTAATTGAGACACATGTTCAAACGATTAAGTTTTCTGTCGACTGTGTTACCATCCATCACTCAAGGAGATGTTCAAGTTTTTTATTTGACATATTAGCGCAAGCTGTTAGCCTTATTAACACAAGCACAGAAAATGCTTCGTTTATGGCAGGGTCTTTAGTTTATCAACATTAGCATTTAGACAGCTTTCTCATCTCTCTGACAGACACAAGGGGAATTAGGGCGATTAACCCATCTGGGTAACGTCACACTCATTAATTAATCTCTGATTGTTACCCGGATAATGAACTCATTGTTCTTTGTTGAATTTGTGTTGTGTGTGTTTACATTTAATTACATAAGGTTTCTTAACGTGATGCTTCCAGTGTTTCTGTATTTTGTGGCTCGTAATTGAAATTTAATTTTTTTGTTCTTGATTCAAAAAACGTGACCACAGATCAAAAAGACGTGTCAATTTTTAATTACTATTGTGAATTATTAATGATGCAAACTTGTACTTATATGGGAAGACCCCTGAAACACATTCAAGGCATAACTACCCACCGGCCAATCCAGGTGCATTCCAGAGTGCACAATTAAAATTAGCGGTTACATTAAAAAAAATGCTTTTTTCTTAAATAGAAGGTGCCCAGTTGAGAATGTGATTTTTTTCTTGCATGAATCTATCAGTCTGGCAGAAGAACTGCTTGTTGAGATCCGGTATATGCAGGAGATGAGTTATTATATGAGACTTCTTTTCTGAGAAAATCCGGTTGTGGGAGGCAGGATATTACATTTTATTGTAACTGGCGGTAACTGACAAATAAATGAAAATGTTCCAATGAAAAGGTACTGCTGGGATATCCATTGAAATTAGGCTAAAATACGCTGATGGAAGCACTGGCAGGATGTCTTCATGACACACCAGTGAGACATAAGTCTCGCCACGGTGGGAGCCATTTCCCATGGGCCTTTGCTTCTCTGCTGCTCTGCCAGCTCTATTCATTACTGAGCTGTGGCACAGCAGTCAAGCTTTTATTTTAGAGGAGCAGACGCCGGGCTTTCAGGCAAGACCTTTGAGAGCCCGAGCCGCCACGAAATTGAATTGAATTGAATTTGCGAGATCCTATTAATTCTGCTCTGACACGTTCATTGATTGAAGGCCTGCAGGACTTGTTAATTCACCTTGCTACACCTTGTTTGTATTTTCTTGCTTTTGCCCAGAGCAAATGTGCTAAAAGCGTATCGCAGAGAAAATCAAATTAAAGTTTCTTTCGCCTGTCATAAAAGTCCGTTTGTGGGGGGTGGGGGGGTGGACAGGTGGACGGGATGAGGAAAATCCATACATTTGAACAGAACCAGAAAATAATCAGTACATTTAGCTTGACAGTACTCTCACATTTTCTCACACAGAAACACTCACCCTCTCACACACACACGCACGTATACACACACACACACACACACACACACACAAACACAGCCGAGTGTTGACCATTCAATAGGAAAGAAATGGCACTAGTTTCTATGGTGACTGTTTAAGTGAAATTGTTTTGAAAATATTTTTTTCATTTCCTTTTGAAAAAAGGAATGCAGTTTATTTGTGTTATTTTTAATCCTCATTATTAAGATGATTCATTTATTTTTTGTACAGATGGGAATGCTAATGTGGATGTTCTCTTTAGCGGGTCTTTGAAGCACAAAGCACTCATTGTAACTCTAGTACAGTCTGGTATTTTTAGGCTCATTATTAGGATTATTTATGTATCTGCAGGGCTGTAGAAGGTGTGAGATGATTGGGGTCTCTCTCTCTCTGCAGGGCTGTAGAAGGTGTGAGATGATTGGGGTCTCTCTCTGCAGGGCTGTAGAAGGTGTGGGATGATTGGGGTCTCTCTCTGCAGGGCTGTAGAAGGTGTGGGATGATTGGGGTCTCTCTCTCTCTCTGCAGGGCTGTAGAAGGTGTGGGATGATTGGGGTCCCTCTCTCTCTCTGCAGGGCTGTAGAAGGTGTGGGATGATTGGGGTCTCTCTCTGTAGGGCTGTAGAAGGTGTGGGATGATTGGGGTCTCTCTCTCTCTGCAGGGCTGTAGAAGGTGTGAGATGATTGGGGTCTCTCTCTCTGCAGGGCTGTAGAAGGTGTGAGATGATTGGGGTCTCTCTCTCTCTGTAGGGATGTAGAAGGTGTGAGATGATTGGGGTCTCTCTCTGTAGGGCTGTAGAAGGTGTGGGATTATTGGGGTCTCTCTCTCTCTCTGCAGGGCTGTAGAAGGTGTGGGATGATTGGGGTCTCTCTCTGCAGGGCTGTAGAAGGTGTGGGATGATTGGGGTCTCTCTCTCTCTCTCTGCAGGGCTGTAGAAGGTGTGGGATGATTGGGGTCCCTCTCTCTCTCTGCAGGGCTGTAGAAGGTGTGGGATGATTGGGGTCTCTCTCTGTAGGGCTGTAGAAGGTGTGGGATGATTGGGGTCTCTCTCTCTCTGCAGGGCTGTAGAAGGTGTGAGATGATTGGGGTCTCTCTCTCTGCAGGGCTGTAGAAGGTGTGAGATGATTGGGGTCTCTCTCTCTCTGTAGGGATGTAGAAGGTGTGAGATGATTGGGGTCTCTCTCTGTAGGGCTGTAGAAGGTGTGGGATGATTGGGGTCTCTCTCTCTCTCTGCAGGGCTGTAGAAGGTGTGGGATGATTGGGGTCTCTCTCTCTCTGCAGGGCTGTAGAAGGTGTGAGATGATTGGGGTCTATCTCTCTGTAGGGCTGTAGAAGGTGTGAGATGATTGGGGTCTATCTCTCTGTAGGGCTGTAGAAGGTGTGGGATGATTGGGGTCTCTCTCTCTGTAGGGATGTAGAAGGTGTGGGATGATTGGGGTCTCTCTCTCTCTCTCTCTGCAGGGCTGTAGAAGGTGTGGGATGATTGGGGTCTCTCTATCTCTGCAGGGCTGTAGAAGGTGTGAGATGATTGGGGTCTCTCTCTCTCTCTGCAGGGCTGTAGAAGGTGTGGGATGATTCGGGTCTCTCTCTGTAGGGCTGTAGAAGGTGTGGGATGATTGGGGTCTCTCTCTCTCTGCAGGGCTGTAGAAGGTGTGAGATGATTGGGGTCTCTCTCTCTGCAGGGCTGTAGAAGGTGTGAGATGATTGGGGTCTCTCTCTCTCTGTAGGGATGTAGAAGGTGTGAGATGATTGGGGTCTCTCTCTGTAGGGCTGTAGAAGGTGTGGGATGATTGGGGTCTCTCTCTCTCTCTGCAGGGCTGTAGAAGGTGTGGGATGATTGGGGTCTCTCTCTCTGCAGGGCTGTAGAAGGTGTGAGATGATTGGGGTCTCTCTCTCTCTGCAGGGCTGTAGAAGGTGTGGGATGATTGGGGTCTCTCTCTCTCTCTGCAGGGCTGTAGAAGGTGTGAGATGATTGGGGTCTCTCTCTCTGTAGGGCTGTAGAAGGTGTGAGATGATTGGGGTCTCTCTCTCTGCAGGGCTGTAGAAGGTGTGGGATGATTGGGGTCTCTCTCTCTCTCTCTTTAGGGCTGTAGAAGGTGTGGGATGATTCGGGTCTCTCTCTGTAGGGCTGTAGAAGGTGTGGGATGATTGGGGTCTCTCTCTGTAGGGCTGTAGAAGGTGTGGGATGATTGGGGTCTCTCTCTCTCTGTAGGGCTGTAGAAGGTGTGAGATGATTGGGGTCTCTCTCTCTCTGCAGGGCTGTAGAAGGTGTGGGATGATTGGGGTCTCTCTCTCTCTCTCTGCAGGGCTGTAGAAGGTGTGAGATGATTGGGGTCTCTCTCTCTGTAGGGCTGTAGAAGGTGTGAGATGATTGGGGTCTCTCTCTCTGCAGGGCTGTAGAAGGTGTGGGATGATTGGGGTCTCTCTCTCTCTCTTTAGGGCTGTAGAAGGTGTGGGATGATTGGGGTCTCTCTCTCTCTGCAGGGCTGTAGAAGGTGTGGGATGATTGGGGTCTCTCTCTGTAGGGCTGTAGAAGGTGTGGGATGATTGGGGTCTCTCTCTCTGTAGGGCTGTAGAAGGTGTGAGATGATTGGGGTCTCTCTCTCTCTGCAGGGCTGTAGAAGGTGTGGGATGATTGGGGTCTCTCTCTCTCTCTCTGCAGGGCTGTAGAAGGTGTGAGATGATTGGGGTCTCTCTCTCTGTAGGGCTGTAGAAGGTGTGAGATGATTGGGGTCTCTCTCTCTGCAGGGCTGTAGAAGGTGTGGGATGATTGGGGTCTCTCTCTCTCTTTAGGGCTGTAGAAGGTGTGGGATGATTGGGGTCTCTCTCTCTCTGCAGGGCTGTAGAAGGTGTGGGATGATTGGGGTCTCTCTCTCTCTGCAGGGCTGTAGAAGGTGTGGGATGATTGGGGTCTCTCTCTCTGCAGGGCTGTAGAAGGTGTGGGATGATTGGGGTCTCTCTCTCTCTCTTTAGGGCTGTAGAAGGTGTGGGATGATTGGGGTCTCTCTCTCTCTGCAGGGCTGTAGAAGGTGTGGGATGATTGGGGTCTCTCTCTGTAGGGCTGTAGAAGGTGTGGGATGATTGGGGTCTCTCTCTCTGCAGGGATGTAGAAGGTGTGGGATGATTGGGGTCTCTCTCTCTCTGCAGGGATGTAGAAGGTGTGAGATGATTGGGGTCTCTCTCTCTCTGTAGGGCTGTAGAAGGTGTGGGATGATTGGGGTCTCTCTCTCTGTAGGGCTGTAGAAGGTGTGGGATGATTGGGGTCTCTCTCTCTCTGTAGGGCTGTAGAAGGTGTGGGATGATTGGGGTCTCTCTCTGTAGGGATGTAGAAGGTGTGGGATGATTGGGGTCTCTCTCTGTAGGGATGTAGAAGGTGTGGGATGATTCGGGTCTCTCTCTGTAGGGCTGTAGAAGGTGTGGGATGATTGGGGTCTCTCTCTCTCTCTCTGCAGGGCTGTAGAAGGTGTGAGATGATTGGGGTCTCTCTCTCTGCAGGGCTGTAGAAGGTGTGAGATGATTGGGGTCTCTCTCTCTGCAGGGCTGTAGAAGGTGTGAGATGATTGGGGTCTCTCTCTCTCTGCAGGGCTGTAGAAGGTGTGGGATGATTGGGGTCTCTCTCTCTCTGCAGGGCTGTAGAAGGTGTGAGATGATTGGGGTCTCTCTCTCTGCAGGGCTGTAGAAGGTGTGGGATGATTGGGGTCTCTCTCTCTCTGTAGGGCTGTAGAAGGTGTGGGATGATTGGGGTCTCTCTCTCTGTAGGGATGTAGAAGGTGTGAGATGATTGGGGTCTCTCTCTGTAGGGCTGTAGAAGGTGTGGGATGATTGGGGTCTCTCTCTCTCTCTGTAGGGCTGTAGAAGGTGTGGGATGATTGAGGTCTCTCTCTGTAGGGATGTAGAAGGTGTGGGATGATTGGGGTCTCTCTCTGTAGGGCTGTAGAAGGTGTGGGATGATTGGGGTCTCTCTCTCTCTCTGTAGGGCTGTAGAAGGTGTGGGATGATTGGAGTCTCTCTCTCTCTCTGCAGGGCTGTAGAAGGTGTGGGATGATTGGGGTCTCTCTCTCTCTGCAGGGCTGTAGAAGGTGTGGGATGATTGGGGTCTCTCTCTCTCTGCAGGGCTGTAGAAGGTGTGGGATGATTGGGGTCTCTCTCTCTGCAGGGCTGTAGAAGGTGTGGGATGATTGGGGTCTCTCTCTCTCTGCAGGGATGTAGAAGGTGTGGGATGATTGGGGTCTCTCTCTCTCTGCAGGGCTGTAGAAGGTGTGGGATGATTGGGGTCTCTCTCTCTCTGTAGGGCTGTAGAAGGTGTGGGATGATTGGGGTCTCTCTCTCTCTGCAGGGCTGTAGAAGGTGTGAGATGATTGGGGTCTCTCTCTCTGTAGGGCTGTAGAAGGTGTGGGATGATAGGGGTCTCTCTCTCTGAAGGGCTGTAGAAGGTGTGGGATGATTGGGGTCTCTCTCTCTCTGCAGGGATGTAGAAGGTGTGGGATGATTGGGGTCTCTCTCTCTGCAGGGATGTAGAAGGTGTGAGATGATTGGGGTCTCTCTCTCTCTGTAGGGCTGTAGAAGGTGTGGGATGATTGGGGTCTCTCTCTCTGTAGGGCTGTAGAAGGTGTGGGATGATTGGGGTCTCTCTCTCTCTGTAGGGCTGTAGAAGGTGTGGGATGATTGGGGTCTCTCTCTGTAGGGATGTAGAAGGTGTGGGATGATTGGGGTCTCTCTCTGTAGGGATGTAGAAGGTGTGGGATGATTGGGGTCTCTCTCTGTAGGGCTGTAGAAGGTGTGGGATGATTGGGGTCTCTCTCTCTCTCTGTAGGGCTGTAGAAGGTGTGGGATGATTGGGGTCTCTCTCTCTCTGTAGGGCTGTAGAAGGTGTGGGATGATTGGGGTCTCTCTCTCTCTCTGCAGGGCTGTAGAAGGTGTGAGATGATTGGGGTCTCTCTCTCTCTCTGTAGGGCTGTAGAAGGTGTGAGATGATTGGGGTCTCTCTCTCTCTCTGCAGGGATGTAGAAGGTGTGGGATGATTGGGGTCTCTCTCTCTCTGCAGGGCTGTAGAAGGTGTGAGATGATTGGGGTCTCTCTCTCTCTGTAGGGCTGTAGAAGGTGTGAGATGATTGGGGTCTCTCTCTCTCTGCAGGGATGTAGAAGGTGTGGGATGATTGGGGTCTCTCTCTCGCTGCAGGGCTGTAGAAGGTGTGGGATGATTGGGGTCTCTCTCTCTCTGCAGGGCTGTAGAAGGTGTGGGATGATTGGGGTCTCTCTCTCTGCAGGGCTGTAGAAGGTGTGAGATGATTGGGGTCTCTCTCTCTCTCTGTAGGGCTGTAGAAGGTGTGAGATGATTGGGGTCTCTCTCTCTCTCTGCAGGGATGTAGAAGGTGTGGGATGATTGGGGTCTCTCTCTCTCTGCAGGGCTGTAGAAGGTGTGAGATGATTGGGGTCTCTCTCTCTCTCTGTAGGGCTGTAGAAGGTGTGAGGTGATTGGGGTCTCTCTCTCTCTGCAGGGATGTAGAAGGTGTGGGATGATTGGGGTCTCTCTCTCGCTGCAGGGCTGCAGAAGGTGTGGGATGATTGGGGTCTCTCTCTCTCTGCAGGGCTGTAGAAGGTGTGGGATGATTGGGGTCTCTCTCTCTGTAGGGATGTAGAAGGTGTGGGATGATTGGGGTCTCTCTCTCTCTTTAGGGCTGTAGAAGGTGTGGGATGATTGGGGTCTCTCTCTCTCTGCAGGGCTATAGAAGGTGTGGGATGATTGGGGTCTCTCTCTCTCTGTAGAGCTGTAGAAGGTGTGGGATGATTGGGGTCTCTCTCTCTGTAGGGATGTAGAAGGTGTGGGATGATTGGGGTCTCTCTCTGTAGGGATGTAGAAGGTGTGGGATGATTGGGGTCTCTCTCTGTAGGGCTGTAGAAGGTGTGGGATGATTGGGGTCTCTCTCTCTCTCTGTAGGGCTGTAGAAGGTGTGGGATGATTGGGGTCTCTCTCTCTCTCTGCAGGGCTGTAGAAGGTGTGGGATGATTGGGGTCTCTCTCTCTCTGCAGGGCTGTAGAAGGTGTGGGATGATTGGGGTCTCTCTCTCTCTGCAGGGCTGTAGAAGGTGTGGGATGATTGGGGTCTCTCTCTCTGCAGGGCTGTAGAAGGTGTGGGATGATTGGGGTCTCTCTCTCTCTGCAGGGATGTAGAAGGTGTGGGATGATTGGGGTCTCTCTCTCTCTGCAGGGATGTAGAAGGTGTGAGATGATTGGGGTCTCTCTCTCTCTGTAGGGCTGTAGAAGGTGTGGGATGATTGGGGTCTCTCTCTCTGTAGGGCTGTAGAAGGTGTGGGATGATTGGGGTCTCTCTCTCTCTGTAGGGCTGTAGAAGGTGTGGGATGATTGGGGTCTCTCTCTGTAGGGATGTAGAAGGTGTGGGATGATTGGGGTCTCTCTCTGTAGGGATGTAGAAGGTGTGGGATGATTCGGGTCTCTCTCTGTAGGGCTGTAGAAGGTGTGGGATGATTGGGGTCTCTCTCTCTCTCTCTGCAGGGCTGTAGAAGGTGTGAGATGATTGGGGTCTCTCTCTCTGCAGGGCTGTAGAAGGTGTGAGATGATTGGGGTCTCTCTCTCTGCAGGGCTGTAGAAGGTGTGAGATGATTGGGGTCTCTCTCTCTCTGCAGGGCTGTAGAAGGTGTGGGATGATTGGGGTCTCTCTCTCTCTGCAGGGCTGTAGAAGGTGTGAGATGATTGGGGTCTCTCTCTCTGCAGGGCTGTAGAAGGTGTGGGATGATTGGGGTCTCTCTCTCTCTGTAGGGCTGTAGAAGGTGTGGGATGATTGGGGTCTCTCCCTCTGTAGGGATGTAGAAGGTGTGAGATGATTGGGGTCTCTCTCTGTAGGGCTGTAGAAGGTGTGGGATGATTGGGGTCTCTCTCTCTCTCTGTAGGGCTGTAGAAGGTGTGGGATGATTGAGGTCTCTCTCTGCAGGGCTGTAGAAGGTGTGGGATGATTGGGGTCTCTCTCTCTGCAGGGCTGTAGAAGGTGTGGGATGATTGGGGTCTCTCTCTCTCTGCAGGGATGTAGAAGGTGTGGGATGATTGGGGTCTCTCTCTCTCTGCAGGGCTGTAGAAGGTGTGGGATGATTGGGGTCTCTCTCTCTCTGTAGGGCTGTAGAAGGTGTGGGATGATTGGGGTCTCTCTCTCTCTGCAGGGCTGTAGAAGGTGTGAG
This sequence comes from Synaphobranchus kaupii, assembly GCA_029718625.1. Lineage (NCBI taxonomy): Eukaryota > Metazoa > Chordata > Actinopteri > Anguilliformes > Synaphobranchidae > Synaphobranchus > Synaphobranchus kaupii. The sequence goes on along the minus strand of CM056377.1, from coordinate 315,393 downwards.
ATGATTGGGGTCTCTCTCTCTGTAGGGCTGTAGAAGGTGTGGGATGATAGGGGTCTCTCTCTCTGAAGGGCTGTAGAAGGTGTGGGATGATTGGGGTCTCTCTCTCTCTGCAGGGATGTAGAAGGTGTGGGATGATTGGGGTCTCTCTCTCTGCAGGGATGTAGAAGGTGTGAGATGATTGGGGTCTCTCTCTCTCTGTAGGGCTGTAGAAGGTGTGGGATGATTGGGGTCTCTCTCTCTGTAGGGCTGTAGAAGGTGTGGGATGATTGGGGTCTCTCTCTCTCTGTAGGGCTGTAGAAGGTGTGGGATGATTGGGGTCTCTCTCTGTAGGGATGTAGAAGGTGTGGGATGATTGGGGTCTCTCTCTGTAGGGATGTAGAAGGTGTGGGATGATTGGGGTCTCTCTCTGTAGGGCTGTAGAAGGTGTGGGATGATTGGGGTCTCTCTCTCTCTCTGTAGGGCTGTAGAAGGTGTGGGATGATTGGGGTCTCTCTCTCTCTGTAGGGCTGTAGAAGGTGTGGGATGATTGGGGTCTCTCTCTCTCTCTGCAGGGCTGTAGAAGGTGTGAGATGATTGGGGTCTCTCTCTCTCTCTGTAGGGCTGTAGAAGGTGTGAGATGATTGGGGTCTCTCTCTCTCTCTGCAGGGATGTAGAAGGTGTGGGATGATTGGGGTCTCTCTCTCTCTGCAGGGCTGTAGAAGGTGTGAGATGATTGGGGTCTCTCTCTCTCTGTAGGGCTGTAGAAGGTGTGAGATGATTGGGGTCTCTCTCTCTCTGCAGGGATGTAGAAGGTGTGGGATGATTGGGGTCTCTCTCTCGCTGCAGGGCTGTAGAAGGTGTGGGATGATTGGGGTCTCTCTCTCTCTGCAGGGCTGTAGAAGGTGTGGGATGATTGGGGTCTCTCTCTCTGCAGGGCTGTAGAAGGTGTGAGATGATTGGGGTCTCTCTCTCTCTCTGTAGGGCTGTAGAAGGTGTGAGATGATTGGGGTCTCTCTCTCTCTCTGCAGGGATGTAGAAGGTGTGGGATGATTGGGGTCTCTCTCTCTCTGCAGGGCTGTAGAAGGTGTGAGATGATTGGGGTCTCTCTCTCTCTCTGTAGGGCTGTAGAAGGTGTGAGGTGATTGGGGTCTCTCTCTCTCTGCAGGGATGTAGAAGGTGTGGGATGATTGGGGTCTCTCTCTCGCTGCAGGGCTGCAGAAGGTGTGGGATGATTGGGGTCTCTCTCTCTCTGCAGGGCTGTAGAAGGTGTGGGATGATTGGGGTCTCTCTCTCTGTAGGGATGTAGAAGGTGTGGGATGATTGGGGTCTCTCTCTCTCTTTAGGGCTGTAGAAGGTGTGGGATGATTGGGGTCTCTCTCTCTCTGCAGGGCTGTAGAAGGTGTGGGATGATTGGGGTCTCTCTCTCTCTGTAGAGCTGTAGAAGGTGTGGGATGATTGGGGTCTCTCTCTCTGTAGGGATGTAGAAGGTGTGGGATGATTGGGGTCTCTCTCTGTAGGGATGTAGAAGGTGTGGGATGATTGGGGTCTCTCTCTGTAGGGCTGTAGAAGGTGTGGGATGATTGGGGTCTCTCTCTCTCTCTGTAGGGCTGTAGAAGGTGTGGGATGATTGGGGTCTCTCTCTCTCTCTGCAGGGCTGTAGAAGGTGTGGGATGATTGGGGTCTCTCTCTCTCTGCAGGGCTGTAGAAGGTGTGGGATGATTGGGGTCTCTCTCTCTCTGCAGGGCTGTAGAAGGTGTGGGATGATTGGGGTCTCTCTCTCTGCAGGGCTGTAGAAGGTGTGGGATGATTGGGGTCTCTCTCTCTCTGTAGGGCTGTAGAAGGTGTGGGATGATTGGGGTCTCTCTCTCTGTAGGGCTGTAGAAGGTGTGGGATGATTGGGGTCTCTCTCTCTCTGTAGGGCTGTAGAAGGTGTGGGATGATTGGGGTCTCTCTCTGTAGGGATGTAGAAGGTGTGGGATGATTGGGGTCTCTCTCTGTAGGGATGTAGAAGGTGTGGGATGATTCGGGTCTCTCTCTGTAGGGCTGTAGAAGGTGTGGGATGATTGGGGTCTCTCTCTCTCTCTCTGCAGGGCTGTAGAAGGTGTGAGATGATTGGGGTCTCTCTCTCTGCAGGGCTGTAGAAGGTGTGAGATGATTGGGGTCTCTCTCTCTGCAGGGCTGTAGAAGGTGTGAGATGATTGGGGTCTCTCTCTCTCTGCAGGGCTGTAGAAGGTGTGGGATGATTGGGGTCTCTCTCTCTCTGCAGGGCTGTAGAAGGTGTGAGATGATTGGGGTCTCTCTCTCTGCAGGGCTGTAGAAGGTGTGGGATGATTGGGGTCTCTCTCTCTCTGTAGGGCTGTAGAAGGTGTGGGATGATTGGGGTCTCTCTCTCTGTAGGGATGTAGAAGGTGTGAGATGATTGGGGTCTCTCTCTGTAGGGCTGTAGAAGGTGTGGGATGATTGGGGTCTCTCTCTCTCTCTGTAGGGCTGTAGAAGGTGTGGGATGATTGAGGTCTCTCTCTGTAGGGATGTAGAAGGTGTGGGATGATTGGGGTCTCTCTCTCTCTCTGTAGGGCTGTAGAAGGTGTGGGATGATTGGGGTCTCTCTCTCTCTCTGCAGGGCTGTAGAAGGTGTGGGATGATTGGGGTCTCTCTCTCTCTGCAGGGCTGTAGAAGGTGTGGGATGATTGGGGTCTCTCTCTCTCTGCAGGGCTGTAGAAGGTGTGGGATGATTGGGGTCTCTCTCTCTGCAGGGCTGTAGAAGGTGTGGGATGATTGGGGTCTCTCTCTCTCTGCAGGGATGTAGAAGGTGTGGGATGATTGGGGTCTCTCTCTCTCTGCAGGGCTGTAGAAGGTGTGGGATGATTGGGGTCTCTCTCTCTCTGTAGGGCTGTAGAAGGTGTGGGATGATTGGGGTCTCTCTCTCTCTGCAGGGCTGTAGAAGGTGTGAGATGATTGGGGTCTCTCTCTCTGTAGGGCTGTAGAAGGTGTGGGATGATAGGGGTCTCTCTCTCTGAAGGGCTGTAGAAGGTGTGGGATGATTGGGGTCTCTCTCTCTCTGCAGGGATGTAGAAGGTGTGGGATGATTGGGGTCTCTCTCTCTGCAGGGATGTAGAAGGTGTGAGATGATTGGGGTCTCTCTCTCTCTGTAGGGCTGTAGAAGGTGTGGGATGATTGGGGTCTCTCTCTCTGTAGGGCTGTAGAAGGTGTGGGATGATTGGGGTCTCTCTCTCTGTAGGGCTGTAGAAGGTGTGGGATGATTGGGGTCTCTCTCTGTAGGGATGTAGAAGGTGTGGGATGATTGGGGTCTCTCTCTGTAGGGATGTAGAAGGTGTGGGATGATTGGGGTCTCTCTCTGTAGGGCTGTAGAAGGTGTGGGATGATTGGGGTCTCTCTCTCTCTCTGTAGGGCTGTAGAAGGTGTGGGATGATTGGGGTCTCTCTCTCTCTGTAGGGCTGTAGAAGGTGTGGGATGATTGGGGTCTCTCTCTCTCTCTGCAGGGCTGTAGAAGGTGTGAGATGATTGGGGTCTCTCTCTCTCTCTGTAGGGCTGTAGAAGGTGTGAGATGATTGGGGTCTCTTTCTCTCTCTGCAGGGATGTAGAAGGTGTGGGATGATTGGGGTCTCTCTCTCTCTGCAGGGCTGTAGAAGGTGTGAGATGATTGGGGTCTCTCTCTCTCTCTGTAGGGCTGTAGAAGGTGTGAGATGATTGGGGTCTCTCTCTCTCTGCAGGGATGTAGAAGGTGTGGGATGATTGGGGTCTCTCTCTCGCTGCAGGGCTGTAGAAGGTGTGGGATGATTGGGGTCTCTCTCTCTCTGCAGGGCTGTAGAAGGTGTGGGATGATTGGGGTCTCTCTCTCTGCAGGGCTGTAGAAGGTGTGAGATGATTGGGGTCTCTCTCTCTCTCTGTAGGGCTGTAGAAGGTGTGAGATGATTGGGGTCTCTCTCTCTCTCTGCAGGGATGTAGAAGGTGTGGGATGATTGGGGTCTCTCTCTCTCTGCAGGGCTGTAGAAGGTGTGAGATGATTGGGGTCTCTCTCTCTCTCTCTGTAGGGCTGTAGAAGGTGTGAGGTGATTGGGGTCTCTCTCTCTCTGCAGGGATGTAGAAGGTGTGGGATGATTGGGGTCTCTCTCTCGCTGCAGGGCTGCAGAAGGTGTGGGATGATTGGGGTCTCTCTCTCTCTGCAGGGCTGTAGAAGGTGTGGGATGATTGGGGTCTCTCTCTCTGTAGGGATGTAGAAGGTGTGGGATGATTGGGGTCTCTCTCTCTCTGCAGGGATGTAGAAGGTGTGGGGTGATTGGGGTCTCTCTCTCTGTACGGCTGTAGAAGGTGTGGGATGATTGGGGTCTCTCTCTCTGTAGGGCTGTAGAAGGTGTGGGATGATTGGGGTCTCTCTCTGTAGGGCTGTAGAAGGTGTGAGATGATTGGGGTCTCTCTCTCTCTGTAGGGCTGTAGAAGGTGTGGGATGATTGGGGTCTCTCTCTCTCTGCAGGGCTGTAGAAGGTGTGGGATGATTGGGGTCTCTCTCTCTCTGCAGGGATGTAGAAGGTGTGAGATGATTGGGGTCTCTCTCTCTCTGCAGGGCTGTAGAAGGTGTGGGATGATTGGGGTCTCTCTCTCTCTGCAGGGATGTAGAAGGTGTGAGATGATTGGGGTCTCTCTCTCTCTGTAGGGCTGTAGAAGGTGTGGGATGATTGGGGTCTCTCTCTCTCTGTAGGGATGTAGAAGGTGTGAGATGATTGGGGTCTCTCTCTCTGTAGGGATGTAGAAGGTGTGAGATGATTGGGGTCTCTCTCTGCAGGGCTGTAGAAGGTGTGGGATGATTGGGGTCTCTCTCTGCAGGGCTGTAGAAGGTGTGGGATGATTGGGGTCTCTCTCTCTCTCTGTAGGGCTGTAGAAGGTGTGAGATGATTGGGGTCTCTCTCTCTCTGCAGGGCTGTAGAAGGTGTGGGATGATTGGGGTCTCTCTCTCTCTGCAGGGCTGTAGAAGGTGTGAGATGATTGGGGTCTCTCTCTGCAGGGCTGTAGAAGGTGTGGGATGATTGGGGTCTCTCTCTCTCTCTCTGCAGGGCTGTAGAAGGTGTGAGATGATTGGGGTCTCTCTCTGTAGGGATGTAGAAGGTGTGGGATGATTGGGGTCTCTCTCTCTCTGCAGGGCTGTAGAAGGTGTGGGATGATTGGGGTCTCTCTCTGTAGGGCTGTAGAAGGTGTGAGATGATTGGGGTCTCTCTCTGCAGGGCTGTAGAATGTGTGGGATGATTGGGGTCTCTCTCTCTCTGCAGGGCTGTAGAAGGTGTGGGATGATTGGGGTCTCTCTCTCTCTGCAGGGCTGTAGAAGGTGTGAGATGATTGGGGTCTCTCTCTCTCTGCAGGGATGTAGAAGGTGTGGGATGATTGGGGTCTCTCTCTCTCTGCAGGGCTGTAGAAGGTGTGGGATGATTGGGGTCTCTCTCTGCAGGGCTGTAGAAGGTGTGAGATGATTGGGGTCTATCTCTCTGTAGGGCTGTAGAAGGTGTGGGATGATTGGGGTCTCTCTCTCTGTAGGGATGTAGAAGGTGTGGGATGATTGGGGTCTCTCTCTCTCTCTCTCTGCAGGGCTGTAGAAGGTGTGGGATGATTGGGGTCTCTCTATCTCTGCAGGGCTGTAGAAGGTGTGAGATGATTGGGGTCTCTCTCTCTCTCTGCAGGGCTGTAGAAGGTGTGGGATGATTCGGGTCTCTCTCTGTAGGGCTGTAGAAGGTGTGGGATGATTGGGGTCTCTCTCTCTCTGCAGGGCTGTAGAAGGTGTGAGATGATTGGGGTCTCTCTCTCTGCAGGGCTGTAGAAGGTGTGAGATGATTGGGGTCTCTCTCTCTCTGTAGGGATGTAGAAGGTGTGAGATGATTGGGGTCTCTCTCTGTAGGGCTGTAGAAGGTGTGAGATGATTGGGGTCTCTCTCTCTCTCTGCAGGGATGTAGAAGGTGTGGGATGATTGGGGTCTCTCTCTCTCTGCAGGGCTGTAGAAGGTGTGAGATGATTGGGGTCTCTCTCTCTCTCTGTAGGGCTGTAGAAGGTGTGAGGTGATTGGGGTCTCTCTCTCTCTGCAGGGATGTAGAAGGTGTGGGATGATTGGGGTCTCTCTCTCGCTGCAGGGCTGCAGAAGGTGTGGGATGATTGGGGTCTCTCTCTCTCTGCAGGGCTGTAGAAGGTGTGGGATGATTGGGGTCTCTCTCTCTGTAGGGATGTAGAAGGTGTGGGATGATTGGGGTCTCTCTCTCTCTGCAGGGATGTAGAAGGTGTGGGGTGATTGGGGTCTCTCTCTCTGTACGGCTGTAGAAGGTGTGGGATGATTGGGGTCTCTCTCTCTGTAGGGCTGTAGAAGGTGTGGGATGATTGGGGTCTCTCTCTGTAGGGCTGTAGAAGGTGTGAGATGATTGGGGTCTCTCTCTCTCTGTAGGGCTGTAGAAGGTGTGGGATGATTGGGGTCTCTCTCTCTCTGCAGGGCTGTAGAAGGTGTGGGATGATTGGGGTCTCTCTCTCTCTGCAGGGATGTAGAAGGTGTGAGATGATTGGGGTCTCTCTCTCTCTGCAGGGCTGTAGAAGGTGTGGGATGATTGGGGTCTCTCTCTCTCTGCAGGGATGTAGAAGGTGTGAGATGATTGGGGTCTCTCTCTCTCTGTAGGGCTGTAGAAGGTGTGGGATGATTGGGGTCTCTCTCTCTCTGTAGGGATGTAGAAGGTGTGAGATGATTGGGGTCTCTCTCTCTGTAGGGATGTAGAAGGTGTGAGATGATTGGGGTCTCTCTCTGCAGGGCTGTAGAAGGTGTGGGATGATTGGGGTCTCTCTCTGCAGGGCTGTAGAAGGTGTGGGATGATTGGGGTCTCTCTCTCTCTCTGTAGGGCTGTAGAAGGTGTGAGATGATTGGGGTCTCTCTCTCTCTGCAGGGCTGTAGAAGGTGTGGGATGATTGGGGTCTCTCTCTCTCTGCAGGGCTGTAGAAGGTGTGAGATGATTGGGGTCTCTCTCTGCAGGGCTGTAGAAGGTGTGGGATGATTGGGGTCTCTCTCTCTCTCTCTGCAGGGCTGTAGAAGGTGTGAGATGATTGGGGTCTCTCTCTGTAGGGATGTAGAAGGTGTGGGATGATTGGGGTCTCTCTCTCTCTGCAGGGCTGTAGAAGGTGTGGGATGATTGGGGTCTCTCTCTGTAGGGCTGTAGAAGGTGTGAGATGATTGGGGTCTCTCTCTGCAGGGCTGTAGAATGTGTGGGATGATTGGGGTCTCTCTCTCTCTGCAGGGCTGTAGAAGGTGTGGGATGATTGGGGTCTCTCTCTCTCTGCAGGGCTGTAGAAGGTGTGAGATGATTGGGGTCTCTCTCTGTAGGGATGTAGAAGGTGTGGGATGATTGGGGTCTCTCTCTCTCTGCAGGGATGTAGAAGGTGTGGGATGATTGGGGTCTCTCTCTCTCTGCAGGGCTGTAGAAGGTGTGGGATGATTGGGGTCTCTCTCTGCAGGGCTGTAGAAGGTGTGGGATGATTGGGGTCTCTCTCTCTCTCTCTGCAGGGCTGTAGAAGGTGTGAGATGATTGGGGTCTCTCTCTGCAGGGCTGTAGAAGGTGTGGGATGATTAGGGTCTCTCTCTGCAGGGTTGTAGAAGGTGTGGGATGATTGGGGTCTCTCTCTCTCTCTCTGCAGGTCTGGAGAAGGTGGGCCGGGACTCTAGCTATGAGCAGGAGGGGAAGGTGCAGTTTGTGATGGATGCGGTGTACTCCATGGCTCACGCTCTGCACCGTATACACCGGGACCTGTGCGCCGGCATGCCGGGACTCTGCCCCCGCATGACCAACATCGACGGCAAGGAGCTGCTCCGCTACATCCGTGCTGTCAGCTTCAACGGTGAGCGACCGCGCCTGCCACGCCTACACCCGTGCCTGCCCCGCCCACAACCGCGCCTGCCCCGCCCACACCCGCGCCTGCCCCGCCCACACCCGCACCTGCCCCGCCCATGCCCACTCCTGTCACGCCCGCATCTGCCCCTGCTCCTGTTCTGCCTGCGCTTGCCCTGGTCCGTTTCAACTCCAGCTTGCTTTTGTCCCTGATGGGCAGCTTTGTGTATGAAATCTCAGAAGCTTGTAAAATCAGCATGTATATTTGTGTAATTTATAGTAGTACACCCTGGGGTCCATAATCTCTGCCCTGGCTGTGCCGCTGTTAGGACTCTCACCAGACAACATCCTCACAGGCCTCTGGGCCTCACACCCAAGGTTGAGCTGAGCCAACCCTGCTGTGCCGTCCTGTACTGTGCTGTGCCGTGCCGTGCTGTACCGTCCTGTACTGTGCTGTGCCGTGCCGTGCTGTGCCGTCCTGTACTGTGCTGTGCCGTGCCGTGCTGTGCCGTCCTGTACTGTGCTGTGCCGTGCCGTGCTGTGCCATCCTGTACTGTGCTGTGCCGTGCCGTGCTGTGCCGTCCTGTACTGTGCTGTGCCGTGCCGTGCTGTGCCATCCTGTACTGTGCTGTGCCGTGCCGTCCTGTACTGTGCCGTGCCGTGCTGTGCTGTGCCGTCCTGTACTGTGCTGTGCCGTGCCGTGCTGTGCCATCCTGTACTGTGCTGTGCCGTGCCGTGCTGTGCTGTGCTGTGCTGTGCCGTGCCGTGCTGTGCTGTGCCGTGCTGTGCTCTGCTGCAGTAACTCAGCTCTCCAGGTGGATGACAGGGTCATAAGTAGCATTGGCTAGATTCACAGAGAATGCTCATGCCAGTGTGTTCTGACTCCATGCGGCACGGCACAGCACGGCACTTCACTGCACTGCACTGCACTGCACTGCACTGCACGGCACTGCACTGCACTGCACTGCACTGCACAGTATGGCTGCTACGGCGAGGGGACAGTCCCACTCTGGCCATTCTGCACTCAACCAAGGAAAGAAAAATTGGGTCTAAAAGATCCGTCCTTCCATCCATTATCCATTAACCCGCTTATTCCTGGTCAGGGTCACGGGGGGTGCTGGAGCCTATCCCAGCATGCATCGGGCAAGAGGCAGGAATACACCCTGGACAGGCCGCCAATCCATCACAGGGCACACACACCATTCACTCACACACTCATACCTATAGGCAATTTTGAGTCTCCAATTAGCCTAACTGCATGTCTTTGGACTGTGGGAGGAAACCGGAGTACCCGGAGGAAACCCACGCAGACACGGGGAGAACATGCAAACTCCACACAGAAAGGCCCTCGGCCGGGATTCAAACTCGGTACCTTCTTGCTGTGAGGCGAAAGTGCTAACCACTGCACCACCGTGCCGCCTGGTCTAAAAGATATTAGTCAATTTATTTTGTTTGATTAATGTAATGCTCTGATTACTTTTACCCATATGTGTTGCTAGACCCCTTTTACTGGGGCATGTGCCCCAGTATTGATCTGCTGTGCCCCTGTAAAATCTCACGTTCAAGTTTTAACAAGCTCCTATATTTGGCAGTGGATTCATTTAGATTGATAATAACCGGAAAATAATTGATTTTTTTCTAATCCACAATGTCAAAGCAACGCAGTTTAACCCAAAATGCAAGCTGAGGCGTCTGTGCCGGGTCCGTACACCGCAGTGCATCTCACACCTTCTCCAGACTATACTCTCAGTACACTGTCATACAGTTTATTTCTAATGTCACAACTGTACTACTACATTCTAGAGATCTAAACTTTAATCTTGATACAGCATGTTTAAAATATTGCTACAGCAATCACATCAATTTTTTTTCATTAAAAAAATTGTCTCTCAAGCATTTTATGGAACTCTTTTGCGGAACTCACTAATCTCACCCTGCGAAGAGATTCCCTCAGTATCCGCACATATCTCTACACCTACGGGATCCTTTTTCCAAAGCCAAGGAGTTGATTGGTCAAAGGGCGGTGCTTTTATATGTACCAATCTGTTATCCTGAACATAACCTGCCCCGGAGCAGGTTTGCTGTGCAGAGTAAGTTGCCGTGGCAATATACCCTGATTAAAAGTGAGTTGACTTTGTGATACAGAAAACCCAGGGTTGAAGCTTAATTTAGTTCGCTATCCCCTTAATCTCGCTTCGTAGTACACCCCTCTGGCTGTAGTTGGTGATAAACAAGCTAGCTAGCTAACCTACTTGCAGGTATGGCAAATGTAAAAGCCTGAATGATTATATGAATTTGGGGAGGCTATAGTTGATCTGATTCAGTTTTTTGGATGTTGCACCAGAGAAAGAGGAGCAGAGTGCAGGAGAAGGAGGTGTTGGACATGCGAGGCACTCTCAAACTGTTGGGGAATACTTTGTTTACTTTTAGATTATATATTTATATATAATATATATTTATATATACTTTATTTGAAATGGTTGACTCAAGTCATGAAATGATTGTTTGTTTGAAATGTTCTTTGTTCTGAAATTGTTTTTATTCATTATTATTATTGTGGAATGCAGAAGAATGCAAATGTGCAATAGTTTAATGACTTGAATCGGGTTTTGTTGTCGTTATTTGCAGGGTATGACTTTTATGCCTAAAAAACATGTTGAGAATGTTCATCATGTATGTTGAAATAAATATTTTCATAAAGATTAATATCTCTACATTTTTACCTTTACCAGTAGTAGTTGTTTCAGTTTCAGCAGCAGCAGTATGGCAGTGGCAGTAATAGTGGGCTAAGCAAGGGATGTTCATATAGCACATTGTATAGCACATTTCAGACACGCAGCAGGCATTCAAGAAAATAATTGTGTGATTTGAGTAATGGGGGACCTGTGCCCCAGTAGAGCTTAATGTCTAGCAACGCCCCTGCTTTTACCTACATGATACTCTGCATACTGGCATAATTATGGTGGGAAAAAACCAAGCTATTCACCATTATGGTACACTGGCAAGCAAAAGAAATGTTGCTCGCATAAGCATAGTTAACAAAATGCTTCAAAGTGATTGGGCAGATCATCCTTTGGCCTGTCCAATCGGAAGGACCGTGATCAAGGTATTTCCTTATTTGGTCTGCATTGTTTCTGTTACTCGTGCTTTGAAAGGAGAGCAGAATTTAGCCGCGGCTGTTTAACAGCAGCGGGACGGTGATGAGGCTGAAGCAGCGCGGTTAGCATAGCGGCTTCAGTCTGTAATCAGAGTGCGTTCACTGACACTCAGCCTTTTCATCTGCACACCAGGCTCCCTGCAGCGGCTCTGTCCCTCTGTCCCTCTGAACGCTCAAGGTGTTTCTGTGTCGCTTAAAAGCCATCGAGAGAGGCTCTGTAACATAGTGAAGGAAATGGTGTTTGTTTGGATGCTCAAAGAATGCACAAAGCAGAGGCATCTGAAGAACATGTGCTGGTTACATCAGACCCCGCCGGGGTGGGGGGGCACATTGATGGATTCTTTGCTTTCAGGTTCCAGTTAGCGGTAAATGTGAAATAAGTATCAAATAAGTATCAATGGGCAATACAGTTCCATGCAGAGAACGGTGTACAAACATGATTGGGCAATGCAATTCTGTGCAAAGAACGGTGTTTAAACATGATTGGGCAATGCAGGTCTGTGCAAAGAACGGTGTAAAAACATGATTGGGCAATGCAGGTCATGGTTTGCTTTAACACTGAAAAAAAAGTTTGTTTATCATTAATATAAATGATACAGGAGTCAATGTGTCCCCACAAGGAGCATATGCAATGCATGATGGTTGAGTATTCAGCTTATCAGAAGTAGGGAGAGCTTTATCAGTCAAGGGTTTCCTCCGTGCTTTCAACAGGAATACAATCAGGGTCCGGCGATCCATACCAATCAAACAGGACTTTAAAAGACCAGGAGAGCAGAGCGGCAGTATCCCCTGCTTACTGACACCATTAGAGAAATCTATTCAGTCTTCTGTCCTGAACAAAGAAAAGTGTCTCACTGTAGCCCTGACCTCACCAGGAGCATGTTCACAACTCATCTGCGTGAGCCTCAGTGATGGTGTACCCCTTTTTAATTAGGAGGGGTCAACTCCAATCTGACCCCATATGACCCCAATCTCACCCCAATATGAACTGAACAACCCCAGTTTCACCCGAAAAAACTGTCCGACCGCGCCAGGCAGGTATCACTGATGAATTACCCTGAGTGAGAGAGAGGAGGAAACACGCCCATGTGACCCAACACGCCCGAACACACCTGTGTGAATCCAACATGCCCATGTGACACCAACACGCCCGTGTGACCCCAACACGCCCCTATGACCCCAACTCGCCCGCGTGTGAGCAGACTAGAGGAGGGGTTTTTATAAGAACACAGAAAGTGTAGTATACTCCTGAGACACTTCCCCACAGTCCGTTCTCCTGCTCAGGCCCTGTGAATTCCTCTTTACTGCAGACCGTCCAATCCTCACCCCCAGCTGTGTTTTATTAACCCGTCCTATCGCCCAAGGACTCGCCATCAATTCGGCAGGGCAGTAACTGCTCCCTCCGAAGCCCTGCGCCACCGACCCCCTCTCCTTTTCAGCTGAGCTACGCTGCAACCATCGCACCTCCTGCCCATCGCACCTCCATGACCACTAAAACTGTACAAGGCGCGCTTTAACCCTTTAAAGAGTAGGTTTTTTGGAATGCTTTTTTTTTTCCCATTTCAGTGTTCTAGAACTCCATTGCTTTCAGTTACCAGTGGTGATTGTTACATCAGCATTAGAACATTCAGCTAAGAACATTCTAATCGCAACGATGTGATCTCACACGTCAAAGGGTTAAGTTCCGCTTGCTGAGTTGAGGGCAAAGCGTAACAGAATTAGATTGAATCCCACCATAAATAGTGATGTCTTCTGTCATTGATATCTGTCTTTGTTTGCGTTCCTGACAGATAATATGTTTGACATCAGCCCTGCTGCGCGCTGTGGGAATGATTTGTATCTCCGAATTCCTCCTGAAAGTGTTAATTGGTGGAATGGCGTCAAAAGCACTCGTGTGTTTCTCATGTAATTATTGAAAGGAGTTTTTCCGTTTTGGTTTGATATTTTGTTGTTCTTGCAAGACAACTCGACAGATGAGGTATTGAGCTGTAGAAATCAGGTTATATGGACTGCCATGTGTAATATGTGAGCTAATAGCAGGAATCATGAGAGGAGACTGGAAGCCTGATGTGAGAGTATGGCTAACGTAATGCAGCCTGACAGCCTGTTTAGTATCTCCTGTTGCTGGGTTCTCCTGCTTGCTGAGTTACACTGAATGAGCTTCAATCTGTTGCTTTTTTTTCCTTTTTGACATGCCATCTGTTTCTGCCAGAATTTATTCTCACTGTGTCAACGAGAAACCATCCAAAGTGAGAATTAGGCTTTTTCTGAAGCAGGCTATCAGGTGGATTTCGTAGCCATGGTGGCTGTGTGGTGATGTGGTTAAGGCAAGCATGGGCTTTAGATCCAGAGGTTCCCGGAGTGTTGGAATAGAATAGAATAGAGTAACTTTTATTTTCCCTTTCGGGAACTTCAGTTGTTGCCACCAGCAACAACAAAAAAGGCATTCTTGTGGGGCAGACCCACAACACACAAACAAACACACCAAATAAAGACATACTATATCAAATTAAGTGAATTAAATTAGAATACAGCCATGATTAAAAATAGCCCCTGCTGTCCCGAGATGTCCAGTGTCATTTAGCAGTCCAGCACACAAACTCCGCCTCCACGACTTTCCTCCATACACACAGTGTTGCGGTCTCTGTACTGTCGAAACGGAGCACCGAACTGCGTCAGCCTTCCCACTCGTCGCCTCACTCCTCCCCCGCACCATCTTCTCTTTCCCTTCCATGGTTGCCATTTGAAGACAGCCTGCACTCTCTGATCAGTCCCGACCTCTTCAACTCCGGTGAAGAGTGATGATAAACTTTGCTGCTGCAGATCCAACGAACATTCCCGAGCATGTTGTGAATGCGTCTCCATGGTGACGACCACAAACAAAATTATCCCGGCGAGACAATTCACCAATATCGTCAAAACAAGTGGCAGGAGTGCCCTGAAAAATCTCCAACCCGCCTCCCCGCACCACAACAGACACACAGCGCATGAAAAAACAAAAGACAAAAGCCAGACACAACAAAATACATTCAAATGAGCAAACACGAACACGAGAGACAGCTGGACTACATGTCGCCATTACAGCGCCACGTGACGTCACACAAGTGTTCCAGCGGTGAAGAGTTCTGGTGGTTCCACCCCAACTTAACCCTTTGAAGAGCAAGGTTTTTGGAAATGTTTTTTCTAAATTCTAACGAAAATACAAAATGGGATCTGTGAGGAGGTAACACTGATGGTTGCGTAAGTAAAGAGTGAATGTCCATATAAAAGACATACTCACAGACCAAACGAAGAAAAATTCAAAAGCCGAGAAATAATGCTACTTTTTGATAGTGTATGTGGAAAGAGGGGGGGGGGGGGGGAATAAAACATTTTGGTCTAGAAAATAATGGATTGAATATTTCTTCATTTGGCGAGTATCTATTTTCTAAATTCTCAGTCAGTGTTCTAGAATTCCATTGCTTTCAATTACCAGCAGTGATTGTTACATCAGCCTTAGAATCTTCAGTTAAGAACATTCTAATCACATATTAGTTATCTTACACCTTAAAGGGTTAAATCACTTATCACTTCTGTCCTCCTGAGTGGGATGCCAGTGATTAAGATAACTGTGTGTGTGCGTGTGCGCGTGCGCGTGTGCGTGTGTGTGTGTGAATCCTCAGGGCACCTAGGTCCATTGAAAACAAATCACAGGTATAATGTGTATAGCTGTATGAAGAGTGCTCTAATGTACTAAGCAGTACCAAGCAAGCATACGGCAGTGCAAAGACGACCATTTCAGATGAAAATGTAAATGCTTGGCACCTTATGCCTTTCTCTGGGGTATACTGTATATCGTCATAGAACTACCCTGGTTCCTATTTTAATATGTGTGACGTGCTGCTGTACTTTGTGTGAACGATTTGAATCTCTCCAAATGGTAAAATATGTTGGATCTAGTCAAGAGTTTTATCAGAATGAACTGTCAAACTTAAAAATATATATATAAACAGTACATATTTCTTTTCAATTTCTAAAGTCTAAAGGGCCGTCTGGTTACTAGGGCTGCACAGAGCACTTATCCACCATTTCAAAGGCAGAAAACACAGATTCTGAATGCTTCAAAAATTTGTCAAATCAAGTCTTTGTGTAGTCCTTTGTGTGTTCTCACTGTGAAGGGAACAGTGTTGAAAATACACTTTATTTCATTTTAATTCAGCCAGATTGGAATTTGGTTTAAAAGATGGATGATTGCAGTGTATAATGTCTCTACATGCTTCCCTCCAGTCCTCTATTCTGCTCTGTATCCAGATTTTATTTAAACATTTATGGTGTAAGATCACACTGATTGGAATGTTCTTTACTGAACACTCTAATGCTGATGTAACAATCATTACTGGTTGAATGCAATTGAGTTCTAGAACACTGACTTAGAATTTTGAAAAAAATAATCCAAAAAACCTACTCTTAAAGGGTTAATGCAGACATGACTCATCCATATACTGCCATTACATCCTTGGGCCATGAGTGGTACTGCACATTAAAAATTTCAATTTGTAATTAATAGAATGTTTGTATAAGTAAAGGAAGCTGTCCTCTCTGGTCCGGCACTGTTCCCTAGGCAACAGAAAACGTGTAGTGAGGCAGCGACATCACTGCGCTGTTATGTTGTTACCGCGTCACCGTGAGAATGTTACCCTGTGTTAGCCAGATCCATGTCCTTTCTGACCTCACCCACTCACACATTCCCACAACTGGGCACGAGCAAAGCAGACCTCAGTTGGACAGGTCAAATAAGTGAATGATTCATTTTGCAAAGACTGTGTCTCCATTGATTTTTCAGGGTTGAGATTTTTTGGGAAAGTCAAAGAGAGATATGAACTCTGCCGAGGGAAGGGCACACAAGCAGACTTTAAACATCCTCTCAGAGCTTGAAACATCATCCCCATTTTAAAAAAGCACATTATAAAAACCCCACACTCTTTTGTTATGGTGTATTTGATCTGTTATAAAGGAAACGCCAAACTGATTTTCTTCCGTATTTACAAAACCTCTAGCAGAGATTACTTGTTAATGTACTAAATTAATTCAGCTATTTAATTATGTGTGTTTGATGGTTCTAATGCATCGCTGTATCTGCTAAGCTCTGTACACAGCTGGAGATAAGGTCCACAGTTATATGACTTCACTAAATCCCCCACATCCTTAAACCGTTTCTTTTAATGTTGCACGTTTGTTGTTTTATATTTTTATAACACATAAAATGCTGCAACTGCTTTTTTCTTTTTTTTTCTTTTTTTTACATGAATACAATTTCAGAGTACACGACACCTATTCCACTTGTTACCAACAAACATGAAAACTGATTTATAAGCTCGCTAATGAGAGCAAACGTTTAAACATTAAAATAGTAGCTTAAATATAGAGTGCCACTAGCCAACAAACATTAATAGGATTAATATAACTTAAACTATAAAAAAAAGGTTATCAGTTCAAAGTTCCCATTCAGTGTGTTTCTGGTAGATGTTACCGGAGCTGTGTGCTCTCTCACAAATAAAGGTACAGTGGAGGTACATTTTTGTTCTTTAAGGAACAGATTTCCCAAATGTACCCTGAAAGGTACTATGACATACTTTGGTTTAACAAGTACCTTTTACAAGCAAAAACATTACACAAATTAATTATTAAATCCATAGCTAGGGGTATAATTTTATTTACCATTTTAGGCACTTTCACGTACCCTTTTTTCTGAGACTGTCCTTTCCCCCATTATGCATTCGACCAACTTACGTAGCACAAGTTTTAAACACAGATTTGATGCCCAAGATCAGAGATGTGCATTAATCCTGGCGCTGGTTTAAGCCTGAGGTTTGAGCTCCTGCTAAGCTGGCTGCAGTGGGCCTGGAATGCCCCTTCAGACGAGGATGTGCAGGCTGAGCCTTCATTCATTCGTCCGTTCATTCACTCTCTCATTCCCTCATCCGTTCATTCACTCTCTCATTCCCTCATTCATTCATTCACTCTAAGGAGCATTTTTAAATATGAATTTTGCAGCCAACGCGGAGCTGAGCATATCCAATTCCCACCCTAATTTGGAATAGCCAATCATCTGCAACCGCAGCCGCATACGTTGTGTGAACCCCTACTGCCCATTCGGGAGAGTGGCGACATCCACGGTTTTCCTCCGAAACACGCGGCGTCGCCCGCTGCTTCTTTTCACACCGCAGACCACAGCTAAGCTCTCACAGAGTGGAGTCACAGGAGGACCCTTCATATGTGGCTTTGGCTGCAATCTGCGGGCGTCCGATCGACCAGCAGGGGTCACTAGAGAGCAATGCACGCGGAACCCTATCCGACTGCACCCTCCCGTTTCCTGGGCGACGCAAAAAGGAGAATTTTTAACTGGTTCGTCAGTAAATGCTGTTTCCAAGCTTATAGGTACTAGTCTTTCCACGCATGAGTAAGTCCATAGATTTGGTGTCATATTTCAGTATATATGTTATTGTCCCTCGCTTTTCATGTGTAGCAGTGTGTAGGCCTGTCGCGAGTTCCAGACCACGAACCACGGCCGCCAGCAGCCAGTCTGCACAACAAGACATTAATTTAGCCCGTCGGCTAAAGACCAAGGTCCGCAGCCAAAAGAGCTACTCACACGTCCCTCAGTGCTGTGCTGTGAGGTCTCCTCATTATGACACCCGACACCTGTGTGAGGAAGCGTTGGCACGGCAACCAAAACATCCTCTCACAGACTCAACTGCTCAGGATATCCGTGTGTGTGTGTGTGTGCACCATGGAGACATGCATGTGTGTGTGTGCGTGTCTGTGTGTGTGTGTGCCATGGAGACATGCATGTGTGTGTGTGTGTGTGTGTGTGTGTGTGCGCACGTGTGTGTCCCCTCTTATGTGTGCACACGCAAGTCTGCTGTAGCAAGATTGGGTAGCAGAAATGTTTAGGGCATTGGGTGAGAGTTTTAGAGATGAAAGGATTAGGGGTTAGGGCAGGGGTAGGGTACCCTGGTTCTGGAGAGCCGCAGGGTCTGCTCATTTTAGTTGTTACTCGCCACTTAAATGATCAATTAAAGCAGTTCATTACACCGTTAACTCACCTCACCTGGTTTCTTTGGTGTAAGTAATTGCTGTATTTAACCAGCAGACCCTGCGGCTCTCTCTGACGCATTTGGGGTTAGGGGTTTGGGGTTTGGGTCTCATACACTAGGGGTTTGGGTCTCATACACTAGGGGTTAGGGTCTGATGCATCAGGGCAGTGGTTCTCAAACTCGGTCCTGGGGTCCCCTGTGTATGCTGGTTTTCAGTCCAACCACAATTGCGATCCGAGAATTTGAACAAGCTGTTAATTTTCTTAATTGCACTTTTTATGTTTTGATGGATTATTTCCCCTCTTTTTTATTATGTCAGAAAATAGCTATGCATGCCATGTAGAATAAATGTCCCATGTTCACATTTTGCTTATTGTGCTATATTGCAAACAATTTCATTAAAAGAGGTAACAAAACTGAGCAAATTAAAGGCTGAGGTGAATCAATAGGCTCCTAATTGGTGAAAGTGTGGACACATGGCCATGAAAATTAACCATTTGATTGATAATGAACAATTCAAAGACAATGCAAATTGATAATGAGCATACGAACATATATACCTACGAGCATATTGATTCACCTCAGTCTTTAATTTGATAACATTATAACATTTTGTTAACTCTTTTTATGTAGTTGTTTGCAATATCGCACAATAAGCAAAGTTGTGACCATAGGACATTTATTCTACATGGCATGCATAGCTATTTTTTGACATAATTTGGCTGAAGAGAGTAAATAATCCATCAAAACATGAAAAGTGAAATTAAGACAAATTAGCAGCTTGTTAAAATTCTCACATCGCAATTGTGGTTGGAACGAAAACCAGCATACACAGGGGGTCCCAGGAGCGAGTTTGAGGGGCTGAGGGGGCAGGGCTTAGGGGCTGAGGGGTTAGGGGCTGAGGGGTTAGGGCTTAGGGGACAGGGCTTAGGGGCTGAGGGGTTAGGGCTTAGGGGACAGGGTTTAGGGGCTGAGGGGGCAGGGGTTAGGGGCTGAGGGGTTAGGGGTTAGGCGCTGAGGAGTTAGGGGCTGAGGGGTTTGGGGCTGAGGGGTTAGGGCTTAGGGGCTGAGGGGTTAGGGTTTAGGGGCTGAGGGGCTGAGGGATTAGGGGCTGAGGGATTAGGGGGCAGGGGCTGAGGGGTTAGGGGTTGAGAGGTTAGGGGCTGAGGGGGCAGGGCTTAGGGGCTGAGGGGTTAGGGGCTGAGGGGTTAGGGGCTGAGGGGTTAGGGCTTAGGGGACAGGGCTTAGGGGCTGAGGGGTTAGGGCTTAGGGGACAGGGCTTAGGGGCTGAGGGGGCTTAGGGGACAGGGCTTAGGGGCTGAGGGGTTAGGGCTTAGGGGACAGGGCTTAGGGGCTGAGGGGGCTGAGGGGGCAGGAGTTAGGGGCTGAGGGGTTAGGGGTTGAGAGGTTAGGGGCTGAGGGGGCAGGGGCTGAGGGGTTAAGGGCTGAGGGGTTAGGGGCTGAGGGGTTAGGGGCTGAGGGGTTAAGGGCTGAGGGGTTAGGGGTTGAGGGGTTAGGGGTTGAGAGGTTAGGGGCTGAGGGGTTAGGGGCTGAGGGGTTAGGGTTGAGGGGTTAGGGGCTGAGGGGGCAGGGAGCGTTTTGCGACACAGCCTCAGCGTTTGCCAAGTACTGTCCAGCAGTGCGCTTCCCAGGGGTTCCATTTCAAATAGATTTTTATTGCATTTTAAATGAAGCGAAATATGAGACGGAAGGAGCAGTAATGATCAGATCCTGTATATATTCTGTACCCTGCCTTCTGACCTTTGGAAGGTAAACCTCTGTAGAGCCCCAGGTACCCTTTCAATCATGTATGAAATCTCTGCTTCTCTCCACTTAAGGGTGATTGACAGGGACAGTGACTGTTTAAACGCACAGAGCAGGGGCCTAATCTAGGCTCCGGAAAATTCCGCCCACATGTTCCTCTGCAGTGCGGCCATCAGCGAGTATGAAAAACCCCCCTGTACTGTCATTCATAGGAACACCAGGCTCAAACGCCTGCCATGCGAAGGACATTAAAGGCGCATTCCCAGCATTCCCAGCAAGACCTGAGCGATTTCACGGAATAACTGTAGAGGAAGAAATGTTATTATAGTCAACTGAAACTAAAATAAATAAAAAAACATTTTAGTTAACTGAAATAAAAATAAAAAATAAAACGAAACTAAAACTGTAATGTAGTGTTGCAAAACTAACTGAATTAAAATAAAAATGACCATGAATTCTTTTTAGTTTTAGTTTCTTTTTAATCAATAAAGGTAAAACATTAAATATCTTTTCTTTGTACTATTTTCAATTACAGTTGCAAGAAAAAGTATGTGAACCCTTTAGAATTTTCTGTATATCTGCATAAATTCGATCTAAAATGCGATCACATCTTCATCTAAGTCCTAAAACTTGATAAAGTGAACCCAACTCAACAAAAAACACAAAAAACATTATTCTTTTATAATTTATTTATTGAGCAAAATTATCCAACATTAAATGCTTTGTTGGAAAAAGTATGTGAACCCTTGGATCATATGTATTTTTAAAGTATCATATTTAATATTTGGTCGCATATCCTTTGCATGCTGTTACTTCTTGAAGTCTGCGACCCATCAATATCAAAAGACTCTCAATATCTTATTTTCAGGTACTGTTACAAGCGATACTATGACCACTCTGCATTTGAATGGATCTTTATGGGAATTGGGGGTTAGACTAGATTCAGCTGTAAATTACACTCGTACAGTATGGAACACATGACTGGCTAAATGGCTGTAAGTCATCCAGGGTCTGAGGTATCAAACGAGCCCCAAACCATCACTCTGTGGCCAGATATGGAGTAGATGTGGATGGATCACTGCAAGGGTTATTTCTCCTGACTCATTTTCCTATAGAACTCTACCCACGTATTGACTGATAAAAATAAAAAATAAAACTAAAATCGGTTGAAAAACTAAAACTAAACAAAATTAGAAAGTGAAATAAAAATAAAAACGAAATTAAAAACTATAATAACCTTGAGAGGAAGGACTGACTCAAGGAAGAGTAGGATAGACGAGGAAGAGTAGGATAGAAGTGTGGCTCCTTTGTCACAGTCTGTACAGCAGATATCCTCTCCACCCCTGCGAGCTCATGGAGAAGTAAGCGAGCAGTCGATACACAGCTCAATAAGCCCAGTTCTCCCATCTGTTGAGCTTAGCACACACCTGCTAGCCTGTTCAGAGAACGTTACTCTAACCTGAGAGCTATTAAACTGCTATTGGCACATTAATAGAAAGTTAAGCTCATCAGCGGCGATTGTACAAGCGTCGTTTCTGTGCTGGGAGTGGCGCCTTTAGTAACCCCCAGCCCTGCAGCTTATCAGAGCCACACAGCCATTATTACCTCTTGTGTCGGAAAGGCCAGGCTTGAGAATGCTAATTCCCAGAGAGTGCCGCTGGCTAAGCTAACGCTGCGCCCCGTTCCCTAAGGTCTAAAGCTGGGCAGGTTTAATGCAGGCAGAGCTAACACTGCGCCCCATTCCCTAAGGTCTAAAGCTGGGCAGGTTTAATGCAGCCAGAGCTAACGCTGCACCCCCTTCCCTAAGGTCTAAAGCTGGGCAGGTTTAATGCAGGCAGAGCTAACGCTGCACCCCCTTCCCTAAGGTCTAAAGCTGGGCAGGTTTAATGCAGGCAGAGCTAACGCTGCACCCCCTTCCCTAAGGTCTAAAGCTGGGCAGGTGTAATACAGCCAGAGCTAACACTGCGCCCCGTTCCCTAAGGTCTAAAGCTGGGCAGGTTTAATGCAGCCAGAGCTAACACTGCGCCCCGTTCCCTAAGGTCTAAAGCTGGGCAGGTTTAATGCAGCCAGAGCTAACACTGCGCCCCCTTCCCAGGAAACTACATTACCCATGAACGCCCTGCCCCCCTCACTGGCTGCAAAACCGCACACTAAGTATAATGGACTCATGGACCCTGGGCGTTTTGTAATGCTGTTCTGACATGGTGCTTAATCACCGGTTTGCAGGGAATTTAAAAAAAATAAATGGAATGCCCAGCCCCAGTTCAGTGTTTACACAGCTCATACATGTCGGGACATTCTACAACATGAAAGGTTTGTTATCAGGGCATTGCAGTCTAATTAAGAACATGAAGGGTCACCTGTGATAAGGAGTATGGACAGTGAGACAGACACACGTCTATGTACATGTAAATGCACTCACTTTGAGGACCAGAAGCTGTCAGAGAAAGCAGTGTTATGCTGCTGCCTGCACTGCCATTGAATGATATCAGGGGGGTATTCCACAAAGCAAGACTATTGAGTTAGCTGGATAACTGCACTAAGTAAAACCCGGAACAGCTCTTTTTTTTTTTTTTTACTTTAGTCCATGTTTCAGATTTGGAAGGATTCTGGGTTTTTCTCAGTGCAGTTATCCAGCTAACTCAGTAATCCTGCTTTGTGGAATACCCCCCTGGTTTCCATAAGAAACTCAGTAATCCTGCTTTCTGGAACAGGCCCCTGGATTATAGTGTTAGCTGGATAACTGCAGTGAGTAAAACCCGGAACAGCTCTTTTTACTTCAGTCCATATTCCAGCTTTGGGATGGTTCCGGGTTTTACTCAGTGCAGTTATCCAGCTAACTCAGTAATCCTGCTTTGTGGAATACCCCCCTGGTTTCCATAAGAAACAGTATTTATTTATTTTAATAGCAACAACACACCTATGAGCTAACCTTGAGGATAATTAATCGGTTAGCTTTGATCGAGAACTGCAGCATAATATTATATTGCTGTTAGAAAAACTGATACAGAAAAAAATTACTTCAAAAGATATATTAAAATAAAACTTCAAACCATTCAGAACTACTTTTGTGGTCATGTGGCATCCTGTTTCCCTCTGTGACCAATCAGATGTGTGTGGGAGGGGCCTCGTCCCAGCACGCTGATGTTTGCACATGGAGAATGGGAGCCCATGAATCTAGCTGCACAATCAGGTCACTGCTAAAGCGCGATTTGCGTCTTAATATCTCTGTGCCTCTGGAAGTTTCCATCGCTCTGGCCTCCGCTCTCTGTGTTTTAATAGAAGGCTGAGGTGTCTCCTGCGTTCGGCAGGAGGTCTGGCCCTGCGTCTCTCCCGTGCTGGTGTGTTTTAATAGAAGGCTGAGGTGTCTCCTGCGTTCTGCCGGGCGCTGTGCTTCACGTGGCTCATTGTCCATGAAATTACTTTAAAAAGGTCAAACGAAAATGACTGTGGACAGACGAAAACGCTGCGAATGGTGAGACCGCTTTGATGTCTGCGGCAGGAATCTCAGCACTGCCCGTTAGGAGTGCAACATTTTGACATCATTTGGGCAGAAACTTAACCGCAGCCCAGGGGCAAAACGTCTTTCTGCTGTGATTAATGTCTGTGTGGATGAGACTGTGATTGATGCTTCCCTGCTGTTTGAAGTGACTCTTGGGTAAAGTCCAGATTTGAGCCCGCTCGCTAATCTGACATCGCTGTCTGTGACCTTGCATTAGCCATTACCGGAGGGCTTTTCGTCCTGAGAGCCCCATCCTGAGGGAAGCCTGGGAATCCTGTGGTGTAACTGAGAAAGGGTCTTTCTATACCCCTGAGCCTGAACCAATCAGAGCCTGGCCCAGTCAGAGCCTGAACCAATCAGAGCCGGGCCCAGTCAGAGCCTAGCCCAGTCAGGACCTGAGCCAATCAGGCCTGGCACAGTCAGAGACAGAACCAATCAGAGCCGGGCCCAGTCAGAGCCTAGCCCAGTCAGGACCTGAGCCAATCAGGCCTGGCACAGTCAGAGACAGAACCAATCAGAGCCTGGCCCAGTCAGAGCCTGAACCAATCAGAGCCGAGCCCAGGCAGCACCTGAGCCAATCAGACCTGGCACGGTCAGAGACAGAACCAATCAACCTGTCAGAGACAGAGGTGCAGTGTGTGTATAAGCTTGCCTCACTGAACAGACAGACAGACAGACAGACGTGCAGTGTGTGTATAAGCCGACTGCCTGGAAATCCCTTCCTTAGAGCTCTCTGTCTTTGCAGCTACTGGATAGATTACAGGAATTATGGCTTTGCACAAGGTCTCATGTGAGTCCATTAAAACCGTATTACACACAGCAGGAGAGAGAGAGAGGGGGGGGGGAGCGGGAGAGACAGAGTGATGGAGAGAGAGGGGACGGAGGGAGGGGGTGACAGAGAGAGGGAGAGAGGGTGAGAGAGCGGGAGAAAGAGAGCGAGGGAGGGAGAGAGGGAGGGAGGGAGAGAGAGGGAGAGAGTGGGGAGAGAGGGAGAGAGAGACAGAGAGAGGGGGGAGGGAGGGAGAGAGAGACAGAGAGTGATGGAGAGAGGGGGGGCAGAGGGAGGGGGTGAGAGAGAGAGGGGGAGAGAGAAAGCGAGAGAGAGCAGGAGAGACGTAGAGAGAGGGGGGGAGAGAGAGAGGGAGAGAGAGAGAGAGAGAGAGCAGAAAGTCTTAAAGAGAGAGAAGTGTTTCCTTCCTTCCAAATTCGTTATTATATATTATTTATCATTCATATTATTTATCATTCATTTGTTTCGGAGCCTTAATTGAAGTGATTCTAGAAAAGCAATTTGTGACAATAACAGCAGCTACGCAGATAATGACGGGCCCTGTCTCCTGCGTGGTGAGAAGCCGCAGAGAGGCAGCGTTCTGGGGAAAAGACCCAAACCCTAACCCCTCCCTCACCCCACCCTCACCCCACCCTCACCCCACCCTCACCCCACCCCAGAACCCCAAACCATCCCGGACACGCGGAACCCTGGTCACGACACCCGGTGTTTCCTGTCTTACAGGAAGTGCCGGTATGCCCGTGGTGTTCAACGAGAACGGCGACGCCCCGGGGCGTTACGACATCTTCCAGTACCAGATCAGAAATGGGCTGACGCCGGAGTACAAGGCCATCGGCCGCTGGACCAATCAGCTGCACCTAAACGTGAGAGGAGACACCACACACACCTTTTACCGACTTTGTGTTATTGTGTGCATTATGTGTGTGTGTGTGGGGGGGGAGGTCATGGGTAATGTAGTTTTATATGCGTGTCAGCTTGCCATCACCACAAGCCTTATGGAAATGTAATATACAGCAGTATATTTAAAATATATTGTGACGATAATTTTGATATATTTACACTATGCTGCAGTCTATTCTTTTTCCATAAGGGAAACCACTGTTGTACATGGTTCCCTTGTCTGTAAAATGAACATTTTGAACTTTAATTTAAAATAATGGCTTTGTCCTTTTCTGCTGGTCCATCGGCTGCTGCAGGACGTTTTTCATTGCCATGTTGCACACATAAGAAATCCCAGCCCTCATTTAGAGACTTCATCCAGGCAATTATTGACATTAATATGCATCTGACTTCATCAGCTCACACAATGAGATGCTCCTGATTGCTGATATCAATGCCCTGTACAATTGGAAGGAAACAATACTAATGGGTTCATATTGTACGTGAACAACCTTTCCATTTTTATCAAGTGCTGATATAGTCCAAGCAGACCCATTTTGTGCTATTCTAAATAATAAATAAATGTACACATGATTGTAAATGTTCAACATCCAGTGGCACGGTAACAACGGCCATTTTACAGGTTTCTGTCCGTTTCACACCCTGTAAATACATCCTAAAAGACTGTTTTTCCTGTTCAGGGCCAATTTCATTTTGGAAAACACCGCAGTGTCATGTTTCCATGGTTTAGCTGTTTTTCCAGCAGCCGCTGACTTTAAGAGTCTGTTGCTCTGCAGAACTTTTATTACATTTTTAAATAATTCAAGCTGGGCCATCGCTTTACTGCACCAGCTCACAGAGGGAATGACACCACAGAAAAAAGTCTTCCACTAGAGCGCCGTATGACACCACAGAACAAAGCCTTCCACTAGAGCGCTGTATGACACCACAGAACAAAGTCTTCCACTAGAGCGCCGTAGCGTTTATTCTCCCGCACTGGAGGGAAAGCATTAACCCTTTCATAGCGTTTATTCTCCTGCACTGGAGGGAAAGCATTAACCCTTTCATAGCGTTTATTCTCCTGCACTGGAGGGAAAGCATTAACCCTTTCATAGCGTTTATTCTCCTGCACTGGAGGGAAAGCATTAACCCTTTCATAGCGTTAATTCTCCCGCACTGGAGGGAAAGCATTAACCCTTTCATAGCGTTTATTCTCCTGCACTGGAGGGAAAGCATTAACCCTTTCATAGCGTTTATTCTCCCGCACTGGAGGGAAAGCATTAACCCTTTCATAGCGTTTATTCTCCCGCACTGGAGGGAAAGCATTAACCCTTTCATAGCGTTTATTCTCCCGCACTGGAGGGAAAGCATTAACCCTTTCATAGCGTTTATTTTCCCGCGCTGGAGGGAAAGCATTAACCCTTTCATAGCGTTTATTCTCCCGCACTGGAGGGAAAGCATTAACCCTTTCATAGCGTTTATTCTCCCGCACTGGAGGGAAAGCATTAACCCTTTCATAGCGTTTATTCTCCCGCACTGTAGGGAAAGCATTAACCCTTTCAATAGTAGGTTTCTTGGAATGATAGCAATAGTGTTCTAGAACACGGTCGCTTTCAATGACCAGCAGTGATTGTTACATCAGCCTTAGAATGTTCAGTTTAGAACATTCCAATCACATGTTAGTGATCTTACACCTTAAAGGGTTAAAACTAATTCCGGCTGATGTTCCCTTGATTCTCTCTCATGCTACATGAACATTTATTAATCCGCTTTGTTCAATTTAAGAATTTGTGTGTTGCGTTAAAACTCTTTCCCCCAAGGTTCTTTTTCAATTTCCTTTCAAAGATGTGAGTCTTATTCAAGAAATGTTGATTTGAATTTCCTATTAGATTTCATCAAGGGACCTGTGTGGCTTCATAGCACCACTGTGTGTCACAAAATCTCCAGAGCTGTGTGCAGCTTCTGAACAGTAAGATTGGTCTGATCACACCGACACCACCAGCATATCGTTGCCTTGTTCCCCTCTGTAAAACAGCGAGCGGGAAGTAATCGCCGGTGGAACACCTGGATGTGGATTTTAGGAGCGCGTATACCTGACACCCTGCTGATACAGTTGTTTCTAAGAAAAGCACTGGCATACAGCACAGCTGCTGAGTGCAGCGTTTTAAGGAAGTGGGGCGGGAGGAAACTGCCAAAATATTAGAGAATAATGTGACATCCGTATGTTACCATTTTCCCAACATCAAAAAAACCAAGGCACTCCCTTTTTTTTAAAACCTAAATTCAGGGGTGTCTCGGTTGCGAGCTGTGATGTTGGCGGTTCACATGTCTCCCTCTTTCTCGCTCCCTGTTCTTCTGAAAAGCCCTGTGTGTACTTTAAAAAACACTTTAAAAAACCTAAATTCAACGCTCTCTCTGTGTGTCCTGACTGTGCAGTGGGAAGTGATAACGCTCTCTCTGTGTGTCCTGACTGTGCAGTGGGAGGTGATAACGCTCTCTCTGTGTGTCCTGACTGCGCAGTGGGAGGTGATAACGCTCTCTCTGTGTGTCCTGACTGCGCAGTGGGAGGTGATAACGCTCTCTCTGTGTGTCCTGACTGCGCAGGTGGGAGCCATGCGTTGGGGGCGGGGCGGGCCGGCGGTGTCAGTGTGCAGCTTGCCGTGTCGTGGTGGAGAGCGTAAGAAGCGTGTGAAGGGCGTGCCCTGCTGCTGGCACTGTGAGAGGTGCGAGGGGTACCACTTCCAGGCCAGCGAGCTGAGCTGTGAGCTCTGCCCTTACGAACAGCGACCCAATCGCAGCCGCACCGGCTGCCAGCCCATCCCCATCGTCCGGCTGGACTGGCACTCCCCCTGGGCGGCGCTGCCCATCTTCCTGTCCGTGCTGGGCATCGTGGCCACCGGCGTGGTGATGGCCGCCTTCGTGCGCCACAACGACACGCCCATCGTGCGGGCGTCGGGCCGGGAGCTGAGCTACGTGCTGCTGACGGGGATCTTCCTGTGCTACGCCGCCACGTTCCCCATGATCGCAGTCCCGGGCGTGGCCGTCTGCTCCTTCCGACGCGTCTTCCTGGGGCTGGGCATGTGCTTCAGCTACGCCGCGCTGCTCACCAAGACCAACCGCATCCACCGCATCTTCGAGCAGGGCAAGAAGTCAGTGGCCGCGCCGCGCTTCATAAGCCCCGCCTCCCAGCTGGCCATCACCTTCAGCCTGATCTCCGTGCAGCTGCTGGGGGTGCTGGTGTGGTTTGCCGTCGACCCGCCCCACACCGTGGTGGATTTCGGGGAGCAGCGCACGCAGGACCCCGAGACCGCCCGGGGGGTCCTCAAATGCGACATCTCGGACCTGTCGCTCATCTGTTCCCTGGGTTACAGCATCCTGCTTATGGTCACCTGCACGGTTTATGCCATCAAGACGCGCGGCGTCCCGGAGACCTTCAACGAGGCCAAGCCCATCGGCTTCACCATGTACACCACCTGCATCGTGTGGCTGGCCTTCATCCCCATCTTCTTCGGCACGGCACAGTCCGCCGAGAGGGTGAGTCCGTCGTCATCCTCATCCTCACACCCCGCTCAAGTAAACATGCAGGTGTGCGCTCCGGGAATTCTCACAAATTTTCCGTCAAGAACAGGCTGCTCTCAGAAGTTCACTGTACGGGGATTTGGCAGAATTAGCTGTGAGCTTTGGAGCAAACACAGACACAGCTCAGTTGCAGCTTAGCTTGGACTTAAACTGGGTTGTGATCTACATAAGAAAATAGCAAAGGCTATTACTGCTGCCACTGGGTTAGCAGTTAGCACATGGCCAATGTTTGAGCACTTTTCAATAAAACAGACAAATATATTATTAGGACAATATATAAATTAAAATAATGTAACTGGCCCCCATAGTGATCACTGGTGTGACTGTAGCAGGGTACCAGTTTACACAGCAGCCCACACAGTAAAATACCCAGTGTTAATTAAACTCTAACAGAGTACATAAGAGCCTAATCTGGCCAGAGTAGGCTCATGTGTACACTGCTAGAGTTGTATTAACACTGGGCATTTTTACTGTGAATTTACCATGTGGGAGGCTCTTCTACTCGGTCTCTGTATATGTTCAGCTGTTATATTCATGGCCGTGTGTGTCAGCTTGTTTATATTAACTCTATTTACTTTGGCCCTCCAGAGGTAATTTCCACCTAGTTTCTCCTAGTTTTATTTAAATGTCAATATCTCAAAAATTATTCCCAGCACATCCATGGTTTAAAGTTTGAATTGAAGAAGAAGCTGTATCATTCAGAAAAAAACATACAAAAGCGCGCGTGTTTTTCCACAACAACAGCAACGTATTTCAGCCCGAAGTGCGATAGGCGGTCGCTGTGGAAATGTCGACTGTACGGGACTTTGGCGAAATGTAACAAGATAAACTCTTCAGGGTTCATCAGAAAACAGCTGCAGCTGAATATACTGGTTAGTACTTGGTTTCTTAAACATATTTATACGAGAGATTTTTGAGAAAAAAATGAGGTGTCTTCTAAACCGAATGTGCATCAGGTACTGTATATACTGTACAGTAGTACAGTAAGCAAGGGAAAACGGTGAATGCTCATTTGTACAACGTTTTAAAAATATATTATTGTTTCTATACGTGAACATGATTTTCTTAGCGTGTAAAACGGTGCATTTTATGCATTTTACAATCTGTGGCTGTGGCGAGAGGAGGGTCGTAAGTGCTTTGGGCTATTAATAGCATCCTCCTATTTTATTGCCCTGCAGTGTAACTGGAGAAGCTGAGGTTTTCGCAAGAGGCTACCCTTTTAAACAATACTGCGTCAAAATTTACGGGGTTTTCTTAAAACTGTATCTTATAATTTCAGACAAACGAGAATACTGTAATTGAGACTGATATGTCTCAACCACTAGGTGTGAAGTTTATAGAGTTAACTGTATGTAACCAAGTAGTTCAGCTGACAAACTGGTTTCAGTGACAGGGTTGAGATGAGAGTGCAGCGAAGGCGGTAATCTGTACAGCCAATCAGGTGACCAGGAATTTTATGAAGATATCAGGGTGAACACAGTGTTGTGAGGGCATTAAACCACAGAGTAAGGACCTCAAATGTATATAATAATAATAATAATAATAATAATAATAATAATAATAATAATAATAATAATAATAATAATAATAATAATAATAATAATAATAATAATAATAATACCTTGCATTTATATAGCGCCTTTCTCAACACTCAAAGCGCTTACAGTGATGAGGGGGAAACTCGCCTCTACCACCACCTGGGTGATGCAGCGGCAGCCATTTTGCGCCAGAATGCTCACCACACATCAGCTGAGGTGGAGAGGGAGAGAGAATGATTATTAGCCAATTAAACTGGGGGATGATTAGGTGGCAGATTGAAAGAGCCAGGTTGGGAATTTAGCCAGGACACCGGGGAAACCCCTACTCTTTTGCGATAAGTGTCATGGGATCTTTAATGACCACAGTGAGTCAGGACCTCGGTTTAACGTCTCATTCGAAAGACGGCATCTCCTACAGCACAGTGTCCCCATCACTGCACTGGGGCATTGGGATTTATTTGACCAGAGGAAGATTGCCCCCTACTGGTCCACCAACACCACTTCCAGCAGCAACTTAGTTTTCCCAGGAGGTCTCCCATCCAAGTACTAACCAAGCCCACACCTGCTTAGCTTCAGTAATTAAGCAGGAGCAGATTGCATGGTGGTATGGCTGCTGACAAATATATCCATTTGATGGATGGCACCTCCTACTGCACAGTGTTCCCATCAGTGCATTAGGTTTTATTTGATCCCGAGGGATGGCTGCCCCCTACTGGAACATCAACGCCACTTGCAGCAGAAACTCAGTTATCCATCCCTGCCCTGCGTGGCTTCAGTTTTCCATGAACAGTTAACCCGTTTGCCCGGGAGCTTTCTATGTGTGACCTCAGAGGAAAAATCCAGGTGCGGTGATGAGGTCACCGTCTGTAGAATTGCACCCCAACATCTCATAAAGTATCTATTCTGTGTCATCCATCGTTCCTTATCCAGTTAAAATTTCCACAAGTAAATGTGTCGTAAAAATAATAGGCTATTCCTTGTTTCAGGATATTGTGTTTGTATAGATGGTTCTGTGTGGCTTATTACCCCTAACAGCGTGATTGCTTTCACTGTAAGAGCATATTATATGTATAATTATCTTGGCTTGCAGTCTGAGAATTGGCTGCATTAAATGCACTGGTCATGTTTCTGCTGAGCAGCCATCTTTGCTTGGTTTGAAATTACATTTCCGAGGTAGAATAGCGTAATTATTCTTAGTTGTCTGCCACAGAGCCAATTATGCCTATCTTTATTTCAGTCTGCGAAAGAAAGGCTCTTCCCCCTGATTGCCCAGTCCTTACCCACGAGCATCACAGGCCCAGAGTGTTATAGGATGTTACTATTTCAGCAAGTTATGGCCAGGTGGGTGACGATTTCATTATGGAATTCTGCAGTTATTACTGGATCATTATGGGTTATCACAGGGTTATCATGGTTATCTATGGTTATCACAGGGTTATCACAGGGTTATCATGGGGGTATGCAGTCGGTACATGATTATTATGGGATGCTGTAGTTATCACAGGGTTACTATGGGGTTATGCAGGCATTATAGGGTTATTATGGGATGCTGTCATCATCACAAGGTTATTATGGGATGCTGTAGTTATCACAGGGTTATTATGGAGTTATGCAGGCATTATAGGGTTATTATGGGATGCTGCAGTTATCACAGGGTTACTATGGGGTTATGCAGGCATTATGTGGTTATTATGGGATGCTGCAGTTATCACAGGGTTATTATGGAGTTATGCAGGCATTATAGGGTTATTATGGGATGCTGTAGTTATTCCAGGGTTATTATGGAGTTATGCAAGCATTATAGGGTTATTATGAGATGCTGTAGTTATCCCAGGGTTATTATGGAGTTATGCAGGCATTATAGGGTTATTATGGGATGCTGTAGTTATCCCAGGGTTATTATGGAGTTATGCAGGCATTATAGGGTTATTATGGGATGCTGTAGTTATTCCAGGGTTATTATGGAGTTATGCAGGCATTATAGGGTTATTATAGGATGCTGTAGTTATTCCAGGGTTACTATGGAGTTATGCAGGCATTATAGGGTTATTATGGGATGCTGTAGTTATCACAGGGTTATTATGGAGTTATGCAGGCATTATAGGGTTATTATGGGATGCTGTAGTTATCACAGGGTTATTATGGAGTTATGCAGGCATTATAGGGTTATTATGAGATGCTGTAGTTATTCCAGGGTTACTATGGAGTTATGCAGGCATTATAGGGTTATTATGAGATGCTGTAGTTATTCCAGGGTTATTATGGAGTTATGCAGGCATTATAGGGTTATTATGGGATGCTGTAGTTATCACAGGGTTATTATGGAGTTATGCAGGCATTATAGGGTTATTATAGGATGCTGTAGTTATCACATGGTTATTATGGGGTTATGCAGGCATTATAGGGTTATTATGGGATGCTGTAGTTATCACAGGGTTATTACGGAGTTATGCAGGCATTATAGGGTTATTATAGGATGCTGTAGTTATCACAGGGTATTACGGAGTTATGCAGGCATTATAGGGTTATTATGGGATGCTGTAGTTATCACAGGGTTATTATGGAGTTGTGCAGGCATTATGGGGTTATTATGGGATGCTGTAGTTATCACAGGGTTATTATGGAGTTATGCAGGCATTATAGGGTTATTATGGGATGGAGATCAGGGTTAAAAATGGTGTTAAAAAGTGCTTGATTTCTCTTCAGGATGCATTGAGCATTATCAGACAGACTGACAGCACGAGAACATGGCTTTTTTTAGAGGTGTTCATGTCTTGAGGCTACAGCCTGTCTCCCCCGTGGGTAGTGTAGCTGTGGACTGTGCCTTTGATTTACAGCTCAGAACTTCACATAGTGACTGGATCTGTTCAGCTGTCAAAGCAGAGAGGAACAGAGCGCCCCCCAGCCTCCCCCCCCCCCCCAGGAACAGAGCGCCCCCCAGCCCCCCCCACCCCAGGGACACAGTGGGACGTCCCAATATCACAACCAGAACAATTCTCTGCTAAACTGGCACAATTTCACAAAAGTAAGTTTGTCTGGAAAGGGCAAACTCCCAATAAATAAAAAGTAAAAACTTACTTACTTACGCGTGTGTGTGTGTGTGTGAGCGCGCGTGTGTGTGTGTGAGCGCGCACGTGTGTGTGCGTGCCGTGTGTGTGTGTGTGAGTGTGTGAGCGCGCGCGCGTGTGTGTGTGTGTGAGTGTCAACTGTCAGATAATTCATAATAATGAAGGCAAGGTATCAATTATGTTAACACAAACCGTAGCTGTTTATTTCTTGTGTCTTGTTCTCATGAAATTCAAATTACAGCTTCGGCTTGGGATTTATTTGGAACTTTATCTGGTTTTGCTGGATGTGCAGTAAGTCATGAGCGAGAAAAAAAAAGAAGTCAGTAGGAAGTCAATTTACCGCCTTCAACACTGGAAATGATTTAGAAACCCATTGTGGAATGCAGAAACAGGCAAGCTACACTCCTGATTGACAGATGAATTGATTTTTTTTTTTTAAAACAGCAAAGTTAAACCAACATGCAGAAATGACAGGTAAGTTGTGAGCGAGCTTTGAGCCTGAGTGTACAGGGCCGTGAGCGAGCTTTGAGCCTGAGTGTACAGGGCTTCACAGCAGGACTTTAGCTGGGCTTCAGCACAGATAGGCACATGAATCCAATGGGAAATTACATCACTTTGGTTCAAAGGTCATCACTGGCATGGCGGGATGTTCCCCTCCTCTTCTCATAATGAGCGTGGCTAACACAATGAAGATGACTAATTCAAACTGTGGGGTGCCACATAATGTACAGAAACACTGGCTCTGAAAAATTAGCCTTGTGTGCCAGCCACACAAATGATTGCTTCAGCCACCAAAAAGCAGGTTGAAACTGGGATTTCTTTCATTGCTAAATGCATTGCTAAACCTTTCATTTTCCATGTCGTTAAGCATCGAATGCGTATTTCACTGCTTAGTTCCAGCAAAGTTAATCTTTACAGCGCTGGGTAGAGTCCAGGTCGATACCACATTCTCTGCTCTGATTCTCGTACTTTTCCCCACATTTGGAGTTGCACGTTTCTGTACGGCACCAAAATCCAGGAACATAATTCCTCTGCACACCAGCGAGACGTTTAACAGGATCGTCTACTTTCCAGCAATAAAATGGTTTGAGATGCTAGCCTGTTTTCTGTCTCATGATTGGTCCAACAAACAAAAATAGTCTGTGATGTTACTACCCTTTTTGGCTGTTATGATTGGCTTTCCCAGTGCAAGTGCAATGCATTTTGGGAGCTAGAATTAATAATTTGAGCATTATATATCAACAGCGTGCTCTCATACAGGGCAGGCTTTTATACTGGTTACAAAGTACTTGTTAAAATGCGACTAAATTCATGTAGCGTGGGAAGTGACGTGCGGGCCATAATAATAATGATCATAATGATTATCATAGCAGCGGCTGATTTAGCTTTGAGCCTGCGTTCTCTCTGGGTGTAGTTCTTACCTGTGTTACTGTCCACGGCTGCTTTGCACATCAGTAATAATGACTGAGTCCGGATCAGTTTCAATACACATTTGTTGTCTACTTTGGGCAGGCTTGCTGACGGTCCAAATGTAAGAGGATTTCATCACTAAATCAAGTCATGTTGCTTTCCTCCCTCAGCCATACAATGCAGTCACCTAAGAGGAGTTTTTTCTTTTTCTTCTGAGTGGTATATGCATTAAGTTATTCAGCAATGAATTTCTATTTCAGATTTATAGTCCCTTTGCACTTTGCTTCTGTCAAACCTAGCTTTTATGTGCAGGGGATTCTCAGCCCTTGATGTGGGGGTAAAACACATCTGTAAGTCAGCGGTTTGCTTATCGCACCTTCACGCGTCAGACCTGCTCAAGCGTTCTCCTTGGGGGCTGATAAGAGAGAGGGGAGATTTTCGTCAGGATTGATACTTCTGAGAGTATCAATATGACTAATAGAAACAGTAAAAAAGGGTGGTGGGGGTGGGGTGTCTGGCGTCTTCCTGTCAGTTTTCACAGCCTGCGATGCTGCTCGTGTCAGCGTTACTGATCTAAAAAGATCTAAAAGCTGCTCGCTTCTTGGGCCTGACTGTTTTTGAGTGAGGAAACTTCTGGAAGCGTTGGTTGTTTGGCCACGCCTCCTGTGGACTTTCCCACTAGCCAATCATGGAGACTCTGTGATCAGACTCCGCTAATGGAGCCTCTGAGCTTAGTGTGTAATTACTTTAGAAGCTCCTCTGGGGGATTTCTTCTATCAATGCATGATATCCAGACAGGGGCAGCACTGAGCTCAGTGTGCATATTACTGGTGTATATCTATGCCAGGCAACCCCTTGGAGAGCAGGATTTTACTGGCATTTTGGGCTTAACGTACACTCACACATAAATGCTACGTTTCTGTCGTATTCTTAACACAGTTGTGTGAAAATAATTTTGGTGATTGTTGAACTTGCCATACTGTTCCTGTGCACAGCACTTAGTTGTGAGTCAAAGGTCAGATGGAATGCTGATTGGCTACAGGCCATGATGTTTGTTTGTGATTATTGTAGGGAAGGGTCCTTGGGGGCCTTTGCGGGCTGCCCTGTGGGAATGCCTGCTGGAACAGTTCTCTCTGTCCTCTGCTGTGGCTTCGGGCCTTTTGTGCACTGCCAGATTCATCTGAATCCACCTGTTTCTTGCTGTATAAATAGACGAGTGCTGCAATTAGTGAAACAGACGGATAGATAATTTCCACTTTGCATACACCTGTAAAACATGATGTGTTATGATTAGTGAGTGAGCAACGGTAATCCAAGCATTAGCTACTACACCTTCCAGCACTTTCCATCTTACAATCATTCACACTCACAGAATAGTGCCTTACATTCATCTGTGGATTTCACACTTGGGTAAGGGTTATAGAAATGACATTCTGGGTGCTAGGACACAAGTAGTCTGGTCAGGTGTGTTTTAGGAAACTAAGGTGCACAGGCGGAGCACGCTCTCCAGGTGCAGAGTATACAACATACAGTGGTGGGGGTTGAGGGCACAATGTGTGTGTGTGTGTGTGTGTGTATGCGTGTGTGTATGCGTGTGTGCATGCATGTATGCGTGTGTGTGTGTGTGTGTGTGTGTGTGTATGTGTGTCTGTGTGTGTGTGTGTGTGTGTGTGTGTGTGTGCGTGTGTGCATGCATGCATGCATGCATGCGTGTGTGTGTGTGTGTCTGTGTGTCTGTGTGTCTGTGTGTGTGTGTGTGTGTTTGCTGCTCTATCTCACTGCAGGCCAGGCTGTAAATGTCAGTGAGTTTTACTGGCCTTGTGTCCCTCTCAGGCAGCAGAGGAAAGGGCTCAAACTCACTCAGCACTCAGTCCAGCCACATCTATCTCCACTGAGACTGTGTGTTTGTGTATTTATGTAAACCTGCCATGAGCAACACAATGATCAATTATACACATCTTAGCAACGCAATGACCAATCATACACATCTTAGCAACACAGTGACCAATTATACACGTCTTAGCAACGCAATGACCAATCATACACATCTTAGCAACGCAATGACCAATCATACACATCTTAGCAACACAGTGACCAATTATACACGTCTTAGCAATGCAATGACCAATCATACACATCTTAGCAACACAGTGACCGTGACCAATTATGCACATCTTAGCAACGCAATGACCAATCATACACATCTTAGCAACACAGTGACCAATTATACACGTCTTAGCAACGCAATGACCAATCATACACATCTTAGCAACACAGTGACGAATTATGCACATCTTAGCAATGCAATTACCAATTATACACATCTTAGCAACACAGTGACCAATTATACACGTCTTAGCAACACAGTGACCAATTATACACATCTTAGCAACGCAATGACCAATTATACACATCTTAGCAACACAGTGACCAATTATACACGTCTTAG
The DNA here is from genome assembly GCA_029718625.1 of Synaphobranchus kaupii. Classification (NCBI taxonomy): domain Eukaryota; kingdom Metazoa; phylum Chordata; class Actinopteri; order Anguilliformes; family Synaphobranchidae; genus Synaphobranchus; species Synaphobranchus kaupii. The sequence continues at coordinate 278,343 of CM056377.1, read as the reverse complement.
CAACGCAATGACCAATCATACACATCTTAGCAACACAGTGACGAATTATGCACATCTTAGCAATGCAATTACCTATTATACACATCTTAGCAACACAGTGACCAATCATACACATCTTAGCAACACAGTGACGAATTATGCATATCTTAGCAACGCAATGACCAATTTTACACATCTTAGCAACACAGTGACGAATTATGCATATCTTAGCAACGCAATGACCAATTTTACACATCTTAGCAACACAGTGACGAATTATGCACATCTTAGCAACGCAATGACCAATTTTACACATCTTAGCAACACAGTGACGAATTATGCACATCTTAGCAACGCAATGACCAATTATACACATCTTAGCAACGCAATGACCAATCATACACATCTTAGCAACACAGTGACAAATTATGCATATCTTAGCAACGCAATGACCAATTTTACACATCTTAGCAACACAGTGACCAATTATACACATCTTAGCAACGCAATGACCAATTATACACATCTTAGCAACACAGTGACCAATTATACACATCTTAGCAACGCAATGACCAATTTTACATATCTTAGCAACGCAGTGACCAATTATACACATCTTAGCAACGCAATGACCAATTATACACATCTTAGCAACACAGTGACCAATTATACACATCTTAGCAACGCAATGACCAATTTTACATATCTTAGCAACGCAGTGACCAATTATACACATCTTAGCAACGCAATGACCAATTATACACATCTTAGCAACACAGTGACCAATTATACACATCTTAGCAACGCAATGACCAATTATACACATCTTAGCAACACAGTGACCAATTATACACATCTTAGCAACGCAATGACCAATTATACACATCTTAGCAGCACAGTGACCAATTATCGGCTGCAGAACTGCAGCTTCCTCCAGCGGTCTGTCCCTTTGGTGTTAGTCTGTCCAGATCTGGGTTTAGTCTTGCTGTCCAGGGGCCGCATGTATAAACAGTGCTGAGCAGAAAAATGCCCTTAGAAAGCCGCGTAAGCGAGTTTCCACGTATAAATTCAGATGTATAATATAACTTGTGCTGTGATAATCTGCATACCTCTGCACACGATGGACACCATACGTACGCAATGTTTGGGGTCCCTGTGATATGGTGACACCGTGACAGAAAGGCAGAGGTAGAAAATGCAAAACTTTTTTTCAGCAGATTTCTGACTTTATATGCATTCTTTTACTCAGAGTTTTATATGTACATGTGGCCCCAGGTCTGGGTTTAGTCTTGCTGTCCAGATCTGGGTTTAGTCTTGCTGTCCAGGTCTGGGTTTAGTCTTGCTGTCCAGGTCTGGGTTTAGTCTTGCTGTCCAGGTCTGGGTTTAGTCTTGCTGTCCAGGTCTGGGTTTAGTCTTGCTGTCCAGGTCTGGGTTTAGTCTTGCTGTCCAGGTCTGGGTTTAGTCTTGCTGTCCAGGTCTAGGTTTAGTCTTGCTGTCCAGGTCTGGGTTTAGTCTTGCTGTCCAGATCTGGGTTTAGTCTTGCTGTCCAGGTCTGGGTTTAGTCTTGTTGTCCAGGTCTGGGTTTAGTCCTCTGAATAGTGAGTATATTACACTCGTACTTTTCGTCTGTCTTATCACATGAAATGATCAGTTTTCTCAAATAGCTCAAATGAATGTGTAATTCCGTTGAGGCGCACTGTGTAATAATAGCTGCTTTTTGTGTCGTCCATCCTTTTATGTATTTTTCTGAGCCAGTCAAAGAAGATTTTCTGTCATTCTATGATAGACAATAAAGTTTTTTTGAATCTTGAATTTTGAATTTTTTTTAAAATTTAAAATGTAAGCGGGTTAAGCCCCTGGTTAATTGTCTCTTATCTTTTATATGTGAAAACTGTAACTGGAAACATATGGCAGTGGACGGTGTTTACTTGTTCAAACTAAGCAGATGCTCTGGGTCCAGACACCCCCCCCCCCTGGCCTGTCCAGCCCTTTGCCTGGGTTTGCCTTCCCCTTTGACCCGCCCCCAGAGCTCTCAAAGTCACTCTGTCATTTGACCCTCATTAGTTCTGTATGGTTCAGGAAATGAGATGAACATGTTTTCTATTGGCTGGGGGGTTTGGGTTTGTTTCGATGGCTCACTGCGGGTGCGTTTTGGGCTCGATCGAGTGGCAGCCATCTGGCGCGGGAACGCGGCGGTACAGCCGTTCTGCTCGCGCGGAAACGGACGAGTGCTCTTCCTCTGTGAGGATCCCCGCGGATCGCGTGTGTGTGGATCGCGTGTGTGTGGATCGTGTGTGTGTGGATCGCGTGTGTGTGGATCGTGTGTGTGTGGATCGCGTGTGTGTGGATCGCGTGTGTGTGGATCGTGTGTGTGTGGATCGCGTGTGTGTGGATCGCGTGTGTGTGGATCGCGTGTGTGTGGATCGTGTGTGTGTGGATTGCGTGTGTGTGGATCGCGTGTGTGTGTCTGCACAGCATCTTTTCATTGTACTGACCGAATGTAAAATATGCTGTAAAATATGGTGGTGATAGATTTTTCCTTTTTCCTCTCTCTCTCTGTTTGCTGTCCCCTCCCTCTCTCTCTCTCTCTCTCTCTCTCTCTGTTTGCTGTCCCTCCCTCTCTCTCTCTCTCTCTCTGTTTGCTGTCCCCTCCCTCTCTCTCTCTCTCTCTCTCTCTCTCTGTTTGCTGTCCCCTCTCTCTCTCTCTCTCTCTCTCTCTGTTTGCTGTCCTCTCTCTCTCTCTCTCTCTCTCTCTCTCTGTTTGCTGTCCCCTCCCTCTCTCCTTCTCTCGCTCTTTCTCCCCATTCTCTCTCTGGTTCATTTTCAGAAATGCTTTATTGCCATGACGATACCCTGTATTATATCACCAAAGTGATTATTAACTTCAAACAAAGGGTTACAGAAATAACAACATTTCAACAATGAATTAATGAATGACAGAATAATGGTGAGAGTAACGATAATGTGATTAATTACAGACATCTCGCTCCCGCCCTCCCTCTCTCTCCTTAGATGTACATCCAGACTACCACTCTGACCATCTCTCTGAGCCTCAGTGCGTCTGTGTCGCTGGGGATGCTCTACATGCCCAAGGTCTACATCATCATCTTCCACCCGGAGCAGAACGTCCCAAAACGCAAGCGCAGCTTCAAGGCCATCGTTACGGCCGCCGCCATTTCCGGCAAACTCACACAAAAGGGCACAGACCGCCCGAACGGAGAGGTGAAGACCGAGCTCTACGAGAGCATGGAGACCAACAGTGAGTGCCCCACTACATCGTACACCCCCTACACTCATACACCCCCTACACTCATACACCCCCTACACTCATACACCCACTACACTCATACACCCACTACACTCATACACCCACTACACTCATATACCCCCTACACTCATACACCCACTACACTCATACACCCCCTACACTCATACACCCGCTACACTCATACACCCACTACACTCATACACCCCCTACACTCATGCACCCCCTACACTCATACACCCCCTACACTCATACACCCACTACACTCATATACCCCCTACACTCATACACCCCCTACACTCATACACCCACTACACTCATACACCCCCTACACTCATACACCCCCTACACTCATACACCCACTACACTCATACACCCCCTACACTCATACACCCCCTACACTCATACACCCCCTACACTCATACACCCCCTACACTCATACACCCACTACACTCATACACCCCCTACACTCATACACCCACTACACTCATACACCCCCTACACTCATACACCCCCTACACTCATACACCCCCTACACTCATACACCCCCTAGACTCATATACCCACTACACTCATACACCCCCTACACTCATACACCCCCTACACTCATATACCCCCTACACTCATACACCCCCTACACTCATATACCCCCTACACTCATACACCCCCTACACTCATACACCCCCTACACTCATACACCCCCTACACTCATACACCCCCTACACTCATACACCCCCTACACTCATATACCCCCTACACTCATACACCCCCTACACTCATACACCCCCTACACTCATATACCCCCTACACTCATACACCCCCTACACTCATACACCCCCTACACTCATATACCCCCTACACTCATACACCCCCTACACTCATACACCCACTACACTCATACACCCCTACACTCATACACCCCCTACACTCATACACCCCCTACACTCATACACCCCCTACACTCATACACCCCTACACTCATACACCCCCTACACTCATACACCCCCTACACTCATACACCCACTACACTCATACACCCCCTACACTCATACACTCCCTACACTCATACACCCCCTACACTCATACACCCCCTACACTCATACACCCCCTACACTCATACACCCCCTACACTCATACACCCACTACACTCATACACCCTCTACACTCATACACCCCCTACACTCATATACCCACTACACTCATACACTCCCTACACTCATACACGCCCTACACTCATACACCCCCTACACTCATACACCCCCTACACTCATACACCCACTACACTCATACACCCTCTACACTCATACACCCCCTACACTCATACACCCCCTACACTCATACACCCCCTACACTCATACACCCCCTACACTCATACACCCCCTACACTCATACACCCCCTACACTCATACACCCCCTACACTCATACACCCCCTACACTCATACACCCTCTACACTCATATACCCCCTACACTCATACACCCACTACACTCATACACCCCCTACACTCATACACCCCCTACACTCATACACCCCCTACACTCATACACCCCCTACACTCATACATCCTCTACACTCATACACCCCCTACACTCATACACCCCCTACACTCATACACCCCCTACACTCATACACCCCCTACACTCATACACCCCCTACACTCATACACCCCCTACACTCATACACGCCCTACACTCATACACCCTCTACACTCATACACCCCCTACACTCATACACGCCCTACACTCATACACCCTCTACACTCATATACCCCCTACACTCATACACCCCCTACACTCATACACCCCCTACACTCATACACGCCCTACACTCATATACCCCCTACACTCATATACCCCCTACACTCATATACCCCCTACACTCATACACCCCCTACACTCATACACTCCCTACACTCATACACCCTCTACACTCATACACCCTCTACACTCATATACCCCCTACACTCATACACCCTCTACACTCATATACCCACTACACTCATATACCCCCTACACTCATACACCCCCTACACTCATACACCCTCTACACTCATATACCCCCTACACTCATACACCCACTACACTCATACACCCCCTACACTCATACACGCCCTACACTCATATACCCCCTACACTCATATACCCCCTACACTCATACACCCCCTACACTCATACACCCCCTACACTCATACACCCCCTACACTCATACACCCACTACACTCATACACCCCCTACACTCATACACCCCCTACACTCATACACCCCCTACACTCATACACCCCCTACACTCATACACCCCCTAAACTCATACACCCCCTACACTCATACACCCCCTACACTCATACACCCCCTACACTCATACACCCACTACACTCATACACTCCCTACACTCATACACCCCCTACACTCATACACCCCCTACACTCATACACCCCCTACACTCATATACCCCCTACACTCATACACCCCCTAAACTTATACACCCCCTACACTCATATACCCCCTACACTCATACACCCCCTACACTCATACACTCCCTACACTCATACACCCTCTACACTCATACACCCTCTACACTCATATACCCCCTACACTCATACACCCTCTACACTCATATACCCACTACACTCATATACCCCCTACACTCATACACCCCCTACACTCATACACCCTCTACACTCATATACCCCCTACACTCATACACCCACTACACTCATACACCCCCTACACTCATACACGCCCTACACTCATATACCCCCTACACTCATATACCCCCTACACTCATACACCCCCTACACTCATACACCCCCTACACTCATACACCCACTACACTCATACACCCCCTACACTCATACACCCCCTACACTCATACACCCCCTACACTCATACACCCCCTACACTCATACACCCCCTAAACTCATACACCCCCTACACTCATACACCCCCTACACTCATACACCCCCTACACTCATACACCCACTACACTCATACACTCCCTACACTCATACACCCCCTACACTCATACACCCCCTACACTCATACACTCCCTACACTCATACACCCCCTACACTCATACACCCCCTACACTCATACACCCCCTACACTCATACACCCCCTACACTCATACACCCCCTACACTCATACACTCCCTACACTCATACACTCCCTACACTCATATACCCCCTACACTCATACACCCCCTACACTCATACACCCCCTACACTCATACACCCACTACATCGTACACCCCCTACACTCATACACCCCCTACACTCATACACCCACTACATCGTACACCCCCTACACTCATACACTCCCTACACTCATACACCCACTACATCGTACACCCCCTACACTCATACACCCCCTACACTCATACACCCCCTACACTCATACACCCCCTACACTCATACACCCCCTACACTCATACACCCACTGCACTCATACACCCACTACACTCATACACCCCCTACACTCATACACCCCCTACACTCATACACCCCCTACACTCATACACCCCCTACACTCATACACCCCCTACACTCATACACCCACTACACTCATACACCCACTACACTCATATACCCACTACACTCATACACCCACTACACTCATACACCCCCTACACTCATACACCCCCTACACTCATACACCCCCTACACTCATACACCCCCTACACTCATACACCCACTACACTCATACACCCCCTACACTCATATACCCCCTACACTCATACACCCCCTACACTCATACACCCCCTACACTCATACACCCCCTACACTCATACACCCCCTACACTCATACACCCCCTACACTCATACACCCCCTACACTCATATACCCACTACACTCATATACCCCCTACACTCATATACCCCCTACACTCATACACCCCCTACACTCATATACCCACTACACTCATACACCCCCTACACTCATACACCCACTACACTCATACACCCCCTACACTCATACACCCACTACACTCATATACCCCCTACACTCATACACCCACTACACTCATACACCCCCTACACTCATACACCCCCTACACTCATACACCCACTACACTCATACACCCCCTACACTCATATACCCACTACACTCATACACCCACTACACTCATACACCCCCTAGACTCATACACCCCCTACACTCATATACCCCCTACACTCATACACCCCCTACACTCATATACCCACTACACTCATACACCCCCTACACTCATACACCCCCTACACTCATACACCCCCTAGACTCATACACCCCCTACACTCATACACCCCCTACACTCATACACCCCCTACACTCATATACCCACTACACTCATATACCCCCTACACTCATACACCCCATACACTCATACACCCCCTACACTCATACACCCACTACACTCATACACCCCCTACACTCATACACCCCCTACACTCATACACCCCCTAGACTCATACACCCCCTAGACTCATATACCCACTACACTCATACACCCCCTACACTCATACACCCCCTACACTCATACACCCACTACACTCATACACCCCCTACACTCATACACCCCCTACACTCATACACCCCCTACACTCATATACCCCCTACACTCATATACCCCCTACACTCATACACCCCCTACACTCATACACCCCCTACACTCATACACCCCCTACACTCATACACCCCCTACACTCATACACCCCCTACACTCATACACCCCCTACACTCATACACCCACTACACTCATACACCCACTACACTCACACACCCCCTACACTCATATACCCACTACACTCATACACCCCCTACACTCATACACCCCCTAAACTCATATACCCCCTACACTCATATACCCCCTACACTCATATACCCCCTACACTCATACACCCCCTACACTCATACACCCCCTACACTCATACACCCACTACACTCATACACCCACTACATCGTACACCCCCTACACTCATACACCCCCTACACTCATATACCCCCTACACTCATACACCCCCTACACTCATACACCCCCTACACTCATACACCCACTACACTCATACACCCACTACACTCATATACCCACTACACTCATACACCCCCTACACTCATACACCCACTACACTCATACACCCCCTACACTCATATACCCACTACACTCATACACCCCCTACACTCATACACCCCCTACACTCATACACCCACTACACTCATACACCCCCTACACTCATATACCCACTACACTCATACACCCCCTACACTCATACACCCCCTACACTCATACACCCCCTACACTCATACACCCCCTACACTCATATACCCACTACACTCATACACCCCCTACACTCATACACCCCCTACACTCATACACCCCCTACACTCATACACCCACTACACTCATACACCCCCTACACTCATATACCCACTACACTCATACACCCCCTACACTCATACACCCCCTACACTCATACACCCACTACACTCATATACCCACTACACTCATACACCCCCTACACTCATACACCCCCTACACTCATACACCCCCTACACTCATACACCCACTACACTCATACACCCACTACACTCACACACCCCCTACACTCATATACCCACTACACTCATACACCCCCTACACTCATACACCCCCTACACTCATATACCCCCTACACTCATATACCCCCTACAATCATATACCCCCTACACTCATACACCCCCTACACTCATACACCCCCTACACTCATACACCCACTACACTCATACACCCACTACATCGTACACCCCCTACACTCATACACCCCCTACACTCATATACCCCCTACACTCATACACCCCCTACACTCATATACCCACTACACTCATATACCCCCTAGACTCATACACCCCCTAGACTCATACACCCCCTACACTCATACACCCCCTACACTCATATACCCCCTACACTCATACACCCCCTACACTCATATACCCCCTACACTCATATACCCCCAACACTCATATACCCCCTACACTCATACACCCCCTACACTCATACACCCCCTACACTCATACACCCCCTACACTCATACACCCCCTACACTCATACACCCCCTACACTCATACACCCCCTACACTCATACACCCACTACACTCATACACCCCCTACACTCATACACCCCCTACACTCATACACCCCCTACACTCATACACCCCCTACACTCATACACCCACTACACTCATACACCCCCTACACTCATACACCCCTACACTCATACACCCACTACACTCATACACCCCCTACACTCATACACCCCCTACACTCATACACCCACTACACTCATACACCCACTACACTCATACACCCCCTACACTCATACACCCCCTACACTCATACACCCACTACACTCATACACCCACTACACTCATACACCCCCTACACTCATACACCCCCTACACTCATACACCCCCTACACTCATACACCCCCTACACTCATACACCCCCTACACTCATATACCCACTACACTCATACACCCCCTACACTCATACACCCACTACACTCATACACCCCCTACACTCATACACCCCCTACACTCATACACCCCCTACACTCATACACCCCCTACACTCATACACCCCCTACACTCATACACCCCCTACACTCATATACCCACTACACTCATACACCCCCTACACTCATACACCCACTACACTCATACACCCCCTACACTCATACACCCCCTACACTCATACACCCCCTACACTCATATACCCACTACACTCATACACCCCCTACACTCATATACCCCCTACACTCATATACCCACTACACTCATACACCCCCTACACTCATATACCCACTACACTCATACACCCCCTAGACTCATACACCCCCTAGACTCATATACCCCCTACACTCATATACCCACTACACTCATACACCCCCTACACTCATACACCCCCTACACTCATACACCCCCTACACTCATATACCCACTACACTCATATACCCACTACACTCATACACCCCCTACACTCATATACCCCCTACACTCATATACCCCCTACACTCATACACCCCCTACACTCATACACCCCCTAGACTCATACACCCCCTACACTCATACACCCACTACACTCATACACCCCCTAGACTCATACACCCCCTAGACTCATACACCCCCTACACTCATACACCCCCTACACTCATATACCCACTACACTCATATACCCACTACACTCATACACCCCCTACACTCATATACCCCCTACACTCATATACCCCCTACACTCATACACCCCCTACACTCATACACCCCCTACACTCATACACCCCCTACACTCATATACCCACTACACTCATATACCCACTACACTCATACACCCCCTACACTCATATACCCCCTACACTCATACACCCCCTAGACTCATACACCCCCTAGACTCATACACCCCCTACACTCATACACCCCCTACACTCATATACCCCCTACACTCATACACCCCCTAGACTCATACACCCCCTACACTCATACACCCGCTACACTCATACACCCCCTACACTCATACACCCCCTACACTCATATACCCCCTACACTCATACACCCCCTAGACTCATACACCCCCTACACTCATACACCCGCTACACTCATACACCCACTACACTCATACACCCCCTACACTCATACACCCACTACACTCATACACCCACTACACTCATACACCCACTACACTCATACACCCCCTACACTCATACACCCCCTACACTCATACACCCCCTACACTCATACACCCCCTACACTCATACACCCCCTACACTCATACACCCCCTACACTCATACACCCCCTACACTCATACACCCCCTAGACTCATACACCCCCTAGACTCATACACCCCCTACACTCATACACCCCCTACACTCATATACCCACTACACTCATATACCCACTACACTCATACACCCCCTACACTCATATACCCCCTACACTCATATACCCCCTACACTCATACACCCCCTACACTCATACACCCCCTAGACTCATACACCCCCTACACTCATACACCCACTACACTCATATACCCACTACACTCATACACCCCCTACACTCATACACCCCCTAGACTCATACACCCCCTACACTCGTACCCCCCTACACTCATATACCCACTACACTCATACACCCCCTACACTCATATACCCCCTACACTCATACACTCCCTACACTCATTCACCCCCTACACTCATACACCCCCTACACTCATACACCCCCTACACTCATACACCCCCTACACTCATACACCCCCTACACTCATATACCCCCTACACTCATACACCCCCTACACTCATACACCCCCTAGACTCATATACCCCCTACACTCATACACCCCCTACACTCATACCCCCCTACACTCATATACCCACTACACTCATACACCCCTACACTAATATACCCCCTACACTCATACACTCCCTACACTCATTCACCCCCTACAGTCATACACCCCCTACACTCATACCCCCCTACACTCATATACCCACTACACTCATACACCCCCTACACTCATATACCCCCTACACTCATACACTCCCTACACTCATTCACCCCCTACACTCATACACCCCCTACATTCATACACCTCCTACACTCATACACCCCCTACACTCATACACCCCCTACACTCATATACCCCCTACACTCATACACCCCCTACACTCATACACCCCCTAGACTCATATACCCCCTACACTCATACACCCCCTACACTCATACCCCCCTACACTCATATACCCACTACACTCATATACCCACTACACTCATACACCCCTACACTAATATACCCCCTACACTCATACACTCCCTACACTCATTCACCCCCTACAGTCATACACCCACTACACTCATACACCCCCTACACTCATATACCCCCTACACTCATACACTCCCTACACTCATACACCCCCTACACTCATACACCCCCTACACTCATACACTCCCTACACTCATACACCCCCTACACTCATATACCCCCTACACTCATACACCCCCTAGACTCATACACCCCCTACACTCATACACCCCCTACACTCATACACCCCCTACACTCATATACCCCCTACACTCATACACCCCCTAGACTCATACACCCCCTACACTCATACACCCCCTACACTCATACACCCACTACACTCATACACCCCCTACACTCATACACCCACTACACTCATACACCCACTACACTCATACACCCACTACACTCATACACCCCCTACACTCATACACCCCCTACACTCATACACCCCCTACACTCATACACCCCCTACACTCATACACCCCCTAGACTCATACACCCCCTACACTCATACACCCCCTACACTCATACACCCCCTACACTCATACACCCCCTAGACTCATACACCCCCTAGACTCATACACCCCCTACACTCATACACCCCCTACACTCATATACCCACTACACTCATATACCCACTACACTCATACACCCCCTACACTCATATACCCCCTACACTCATATACCCCCTACACTCATACACCCCCTAGACTCATACACCCCCTACACTCATACACCCACTACACTCATATACCCACTACACTCATACACCCCCTACACTCATACACCCCCTAGACTCATACACCCCCTACACTCGTACCCCCCTACACTCATATACCCACTACACTCATACACCCCCTACACTCATATACCCCCTACACTCATACACTCCCTACACTCATTCACCCCCTACACTCATACACCCCCTACACTCATACACCCCCTACACTCATACACCCCCTACACTCATACACCCCCTACACTCATATACCCCCTACACTCATACACCCCCTACACTCATACACCCCCTAGACTCATATACCCCCTACACTCATACACCCCCTACACTCATACCCCCCCTAGACTCATATACCCCCTACACTCATACACCCCCTACACTCATACCCCCCTACACTCATATACCCACTACACTCATATACCCCCTACACTCGTACCCCCCTACACTCATATACCCACTACACTCATACACCCCCTACACTCATATACCCCCTACACTCATTCACCCCCTACAGTCATACACCCCCTACACTCATACCCCCCTACACTCATATACCCACTACACTCATACACCCCCTACACTCATATACCCCCTACACTCATACACTCCCTACACTCATTCACCCCCTACACTCATACACCCCCTACATTCATACACCTCCTACACTCATACACCCCCTACACTCATACACCCCCTACACTCATATACCCCCTACACTCATACACCCCCTACACTCATACACCCCCTAGACTCATATACCCCCTACACTCATACACTCCCTACACTCATACCCCCCTACACTCATATACCCACTACACTCATATACCCACTACACTCATACACCCCTACACTAATATACCCCCTACACTCATACACTCCCTACACTCATTCACCCCCTACAGTCATACACCCACTACACTCATACACCCCCTACAGTCATACACCCACTACACTCATACACCCCCTACACTCATACACCCCCTACACTCATATACCCCCTACACTCATACACTCCCTACACTCATACACCCCCTACACTCATACACCCCCTACACTCATACACTCCCTACACTCATACACCCCCTACACTCATACACCAACTACACTCGTATACCCCCTACACTCATACACCAACTACACTTGTATACCCCCTACACTCATACACCAACTACACTCGTATACCCCCTACACTCATACACCACATTTTACTCTGGTTTACTGCAGTGGTATAAAACAGAAGTATTTTTTTATTTATTAAATTGACATGTTTCAGAATCAGAATCAGTTCCAAGGCTGTGATGTCATAAGAACAGAGGAAATGAGATGGAGGATGGAACAGAATGCAAAAGAATAACAGTTTTATTGTTTTGGGTGAAAAATGGTTTCTGGGTCCACTAACACAAGTCAATAACAACCTTCAGACACAAATGATAAATATAGATTTTGAGTGAAATGCATCCATCCTTGCAGGCCACACAGACTCTGCTCAAACACAGGATCACAGTGGATTAAATAAAAAAACAGATGAAGACATTTATTTTAAATCACTCCCTTAGCTGCTCTCTGCAAACGAGGGTTAAGAATATGTACATAACGCCAGTGAATGCACTGTACATAAATGCATGACGATTTATTTACCCCTTATCAGTCTTCCACTATCATTATAAATATCATTAAAGGATTCTAATAATTAAAAAACAAACTGGAAAAGAATTAACATGACTATGGATAAACTGGCTTTTTGTAGCACAACAGAGTAAGATATGATAAAAAATATTACAGAGTTTAACTGATTTTCTTTCCTGGAGAAACTCAGTTGTGATGCAATAAGGAGACATCATTTAAACAAGTACATTACGCATGAAAGGCTTACTGTATTGTGCAGCAGTAAACCACGACTGCACTACCTAGCTGAGTGCAGTGCACGTCAGGCCTGTCTACTGTAATTCAGTGTAAGAATAAAGGTGTGATCGGGTGATAATTTCCGTAATTTAATGCATTTGTATTTCCAACACGTATACTGCATATGAAATAATTTCAATCCTAACTTAGTTATTATTTAGAGCTAATGTTAGCTGGGGATATACCGGTTTGGGTGTAGTGTGGCACCCCTTGACACCTCAGGAGGAATTTTACTAATTGAGTCTCTTACTGAATGATAGCAAATAGTGTCCCAGATTGCCTGTTACTTCCTACACCCAGCCAAGGATGCTGCAGAAATAAATGTTGGAAGTAATTACCCAAAACGCATCTTTTTATTTCCACATGCAGTTGCTTTCTTTCAGACATCAAAGCACATATCTGTCCGTCAGCACTCGGGGTTTTTGAAAACCTTTCTTAGCGGCCAATCTTAATTTATTTCCTCGTTACATTTCTGCTGGCTTCTGCTCTCTTAGCTTCTTTTTTTTACTCCAACAGTTTTTTTCAAACGATAAAAGTTGCTTATGTTTCCGTAAATGTTTTCCAAGAGCCGTGTGAACTTTAAAAGGAAATGTTGGGGGGAAAAGTTCATCCGTGATTGTTTTCAAGATGTTAAATTACAGGATGCAATAGTTTGTTTCTTTCAAAATACAACATTTGCCAGCACGGACTGTCACAATATTTTATCATATGGCACTCTGTGTGACATTCATTATGATTTAAAAACATTGTTTGCTTTGTTAGGCTGTGTTTTTCAGAAGATGGCCAGTTGAGGCATCATTCTTTTGTAGATATAATGCAACACCGAACATTGATGCTTATAGGTATGTAACCAAAGAAGAATACACATAACACAAAATGCATCTTCAAATTTAAAATAACAGCGTCTTACTCTATTTTATCACTGAGTACTGTTTTAGCTCTGAGCTACTCGATTGGCTGATTCTGTTAGCACTGTTCTAGTGCCTGGATGGGCCCCACAGGCTGTGCCATTGGCCAGCAGCCCTGCAGGGTGATGCACAGTTGGCTCTTTCGGCCCTGAGGGATGGGGCTGTTCCCCTCACACCCTGCTTTATCAGGGGCCCGCAGCCATGGCTGCTTTATCAGGGGCCCGCAGCCATGGCTGCTTTATCAGGGGCCCGCAGCCATGGCTGCTTTATCAGGGGCCCGCAGCCATGGCTGCTTTATCAGGGGCCCGCAGCCATGGCTGCTTTATCAGGGGCCCGCAGCCATGGCTGCTTTATCAGGGGCCCGCAGCCATGGCTGCTTTATCAGGGGCCCGCAGCCATGGCTGCTTTATCAGGGGCCCGCAGCCATGGCTGCTTTATCAGGGGCCCGCAGCCATGGCTGCTTTATCAGGGGCCCGCAGCCATGGCTGCTTTATCAGGGGCCCGCAGCCATGGCTGCTTTATCAGGGGCCCGCAGCCATGGCTGCTTTATCAGGGGCCTGCAGCCATGGCTGCTTTATCAGGGGCCCGCAGCCATGGCTGCTTTATCAGGGGCCTGCAAGTTGAGCTGCACATGAAGGGCCAGATTCAGAGTTGGGATAATCACGCGCAATTGGGACTTACTCCAGAAATTCCGCGTAGCTTAAGCTATTTGTGATTCAGACATTTGACTTATCCGCTGTTTTCAGTGTCTCTCCAGTATATACGTGGCATTACGCGCGTGGGGTGGAGATTTGATGAAAAGGAGGCGTGTCTGCAAGATGGTTCTCACTTAACCATTTTTTTCGGAAAAAAAGGTGGTTTATGTCTAGCACCGCCAATAGATTATTATGAAAAATACAGCATCTTTTGCATAAATGGATATTAGAATGAGTGCATGTTACTTGAACATAATATTGGTCATATTTTCCTTTGCATAGCTAACATGCAAAGGGCTGTCATAAAAAGAGAAATATGTAAATATGTAGGTTATGTAAATATGTAGGTTATGATTGACCGCCTGGTATATCATGCCAGACCAATATTAGATGGATTAATTGATAGACAGAGTCTGGATCATATTCACTTTGACAGAGAGATGATTTTGTAGCCTACTTGTGTCAGGACAGCTTCTACAAAATTATTAAATTTAAGACGTTGCATATAGGCTATTGTGTTCAACCACCGTAGGCTACATGACTTTATTAAGTAAATCATTAAAATAAACATTAGATTTTGAAATCGTTTTTTTCCCCCCATTAACTGCCTTCCCCATCACACAAGAGCAACTACGATGCAGAAAGGTCAGATTTTACAAAGGCAAATGTGGTTATTAAAGGCAATGTCACTGATACATTGAACATGTATACCCCCACACACATTTTAAGTAGAAAGCTGGCAACCCAGGGGGTAGGTACAAGAAACAGGTCATTAGAATATCATGCCATGTGCCACCCACATTTTGAGAAACGCACCCGCTTAACGCAGGTTAGAATACGACGTATCTCAGTCCACGTTAAATCCGTGCAGGAGAGGCACTTATGCGCATGACTTAAGTTGGCCATCTCTGAATCCGGCCCAAAGTGTCTTCCTCCCACTCACGTCTGTGCGGCATCGGCTATGTCTCAAACGGAAGGCAGCTAGCTCCCTACCTTGTTGTCTCGCTACCTTGCTCCCTCTGAAGGTAGCTCAAAAGGCAACGAATTTGGGACGCACTTTGAAGGCAGGATGAAGTCACGTGAGATCAGTGTTTACTGTTGTTCATTACGTAACGTTAGCTTGTTCTTTTGGAAAGTAACGTGACTACTAGCAAGTTAGCTGGCTAGCTAATGGAAAGCTCACAGAGGTTACAGAGAAAAAACATTACATACATTATTCCAGTGTATTAAATAATTTAAATGCATTTTTTATTTTTAAATATAACTACAATAAATAATGGAGTTCACTGTCTTTGAAGGCAGAATTTTTTTCCGTTTGAGACACAGCCATAGTGGGCTTTGGATGAGAGCACACGGCTTGTTTGCACTCTCCTAAATCAACAACGGACGTGAACTGTGAGCATAGCAGTATGCCTGAGCATTATTGCGCTTTCCAGATCGGGGTGAAAAATGTGAAAAAGTATAAAATAAAAATAACTATGACTGTCAGCAGTGCTGTGTACTTTAATGAGACATAGAACGGGGAATAAACTGCTCTAATGCCTATTTCCTCTCATCAGCTTCATCAACCAAGACGACATACATCAGCTATAGCAATCATGCCAACTGAAGAGCCATGTTGGAGAGGAGGAGCGCTGTGGTGCGCCGGCCTGTACTCGCTGTTCCGTCCCGCTCAAACGGCAACGCGGACCTCCGACAGGCGCCCAAGCATGAGCAACTTTAACCATTCCGCGCCATAGCCAATGACTGACGGAAAGAGCGCCCAACTCAAAACCAGCGTCAACGTGCTTCTTTCCGTCTCCGCTTTTCCCAGTCGACGGCCCTGCAAGGAATAAAAAATAAATAAATCTAACAAACAAATAAAACTTTTTAAAAAAACAACAAAAACCACAAGCTGGTCGACACAAAAACAAAACATTTGGGACAGGAAGTCAAACGGGGTGGGTTGGGGGTGGGCAGAGTGTTGAAGGAAAATAATGGGATAAATGGGAAAACTGCTGGGGATAAATGGGAAAACTGCTGGGGATAAATGGGAAAACTGCTGGGGATAAATGGGAAAACTGCAGAGTCAGCCATGTTTGTTGTTATTCTTCTTGTAAGTATTTTTGTGGTTGTGAAGATTTTTCATTCTTGTCCCACTTTGTGCAACCTGCATAACAAGACGAGTTAATCTCTTGTATCAGCTGTCTGGACCATCGTCACTGGGTTGTGAATCTGTTATTGCAAGGGTTGACGCATGCTCATTTTTCTACAAATAATTTATTTATAATAAAGGAATGTTTTGAAATGTTTAGCATTGTCAGTTGTTAAGCTCTGATAAGCCAGTGGATTGATACAATCTCTTGACTGCTGTCTTTCCTACCAGAGGTTTCTATTTTATAATGAATACCTTATGGAAGTCTTTACCTGTCTGTTATTGAGACTGGCCTGCTTTAGTTGGCCATTTGAGTGGGAGACTTAGGAAGACCAGATGATGTCTGCACACTAGTATGAGATCATGTTCCTTCTAGCACCAGTAGAAACCCAACAGCCCAGTGCAGCAAAGGGGACACTGTGCTGTAGGAGGTGCTGTTTTTTTGTTGGATGTGACTAGTGAGGTTTTGAATCACCAGTGGTCATTGAAGGTGCCGCAAAGCATGTTCAGCTGTTAATCCCAGTTTCATGGTGAAATTTGATCTGATCTGCCCCTCTAATTATTCCTCTGTTGAACTGACATAGATAAAATCATCTCTCTTCACTGCTGATTAATAGTTTCACCACCTCATCACCACCTCATCACCACTTCATCACCTCCTCATCGCCATCTCATCACCACCTCATCACCACCTCATCACCTCCTCATCACCACCTCATCACCACCTCATCACCACTTCATCACCTCCTCATCACCACCTCATCACCACCTCATCACCTCCTCATCGCCACCTCATCACCACCTCATCACCACCTCATCACCATCTCATCACCTCCTCATCACCACCTCATCACCACTTCATCACCTCCTCATCGCCACCTCATCACCACTTCATCACCTCCTCATCACCACCTCATCACCTCCTCATCACCACCTCATCACCACTTCATCACCACCTCATCGCCAACTCATCACCACTTCATCACCTCCTCATCACCACCTCATCGCCATCTCATCACCTCCTCATCACCATCTCATCACCTCCTCATCGCCACCTCATCGCCATCTCATCACCACCTCATCACCACTTCATCACCTCCTCATCACCACCTCATCGCCACCTCATCGCCACCTCATCACCACCTCATCGCCACCTCATCGCCATCTCATCGCCATCTCATCACCACCTCATCACCACTTCATCACCTCCTCATCACCACCTCATCACCACCTCATCACCACCTCATCACCACCTCATCACCTCCTCATCGCCACCTCATCACCACCTCATCACCACCTCATCACCATCTCATCACCTCCTCATCACCACCTCATCACCACTTCATCACCTCCTCATCGCCACCTCATCACCACTTCATCACCTCCTCATCACCACCTCATCACCTCCTCATCACCACCTCATCACCACTTCATCACCACCTCATCGCCAACTCATCACCACTTCATCACCTCCTCATCACCACCTCATCGCCATCTCATCACCTCCTCATCACCATCTCATCACCTCCTCATCGCCACCTCATCGCCATCTCATCACCACCTCATCACCACTTCATCACCACCTCATCACCACCTCATCACCACCTCATCACCACCTCATCACCACCTCATCACCACCTCATCACCTCCTCATCACCACCTCATCGCCATCTCATCGCCATCTCATCGCCATCTCATCGCCATCTCATCACCATCTCATATAGTTTCTCATTAGTTGTAGCCCCAG
The DNA here is from genome assembly GCA_029718625.1 of Synaphobranchus kaupii. Lineage (NCBI taxonomy): Eukaryota > Metazoa > Chordata > Actinopteri > Anguilliformes > Synaphobranchidae > Synaphobranchus > Synaphobranchus kaupii. Next base: position 258,169 of record CM056377.1, on the reverse strand, counting down.
CAACAACAAAAAAGACATAGACAGTGGGGCAGACCCACAACACACAAACAAACATATCAAATAAAGACATTCAATAGAATCATTGCATTAATCAAACTAATTAAGTGAATTAAAGTGTAATAGCCTACAGCCAAACATCATGATTAAAAATAGCCCCCGCTGTCCCGAGATATCGAGTGTTATCAAGCAGTCCAACACACAAACTCCGCCTCCACGACTTTCCTCCATACACGCAGTGTTGCGGTCTCTGTCCACTGTCAACACGGAGCACCGAACTGCGTCAGCCTTCCCACTCGTCGCCTCACTCCTCCCCCGCATTATCTTCTCCTTCCCTTCCCTGGTGGCCTTTTGAAGATTGCCTGGATCAGTCCCGACATCTTCAACTCAGGTGAAGAGCGATGGTAAACTCTGTAGCTGCAGATCCAACGGACATTCCCGAGCATATTTGTGAACGTGTCACCATGGTGATGACCACAAACAAAATTATCCCGACTAGACAATTTGTCAATATTATCAAAACGAGCAGAAGGAGTACCCTGAACAATCTACAGCCCGCTTCCCCGTCCCACAACAGACACACATTCAAATTAACAAACACGAACACGAGAGACAGCTGGACTACATGTCGCCATTACAGCGCCACGTGACGTCACCACCTCATCTTCATCTCATCGCCGCCTCGTTCCGTTTTCCACTGGGCACCTGAAGGCAAAAGCTAGTTAATGGCCTCATTTGCTGTGTTGGCTTTCATTTGAACATTTTCATTTCATGGAAACGCTGTCAGCGAAAAGGACGGGTGAGTAGAATCTCCTCTTTTTTTTTTCTTTTTTTTTTAATAAGGCCGCTTGCAACATCTAACAAAGCATCGATCATAAAATAACTACGACAAATGAAATGTGAAAAGCAGTGGACTGCATCAGAGCAGGCACTGCGACCTGACAGATCGATGCAGCTGCCAGTGGAAATCTGTCAGCAGTATAATGAATAATTCTGTGTTTTGGCTGAATAAGGTGGAAAAAAGCAATAAAACGCTTTGAGTGACAAACATCTCAGCATCCAACATTGATATATAAATACAAATGATATGTGTTGATCAGATCTGCTCTTCCAAGAAGGCTTTAGAAAACACAATAATAATTCATAAATTCAGTCATCTGAGCTATTACCCCCATCACATATGACTGGGCGACTTGGTTACTTGCTAAACAGAGTCATATTTTACAGGGTATGCTTTTCATGTTACACAATTTACACAGCTGGACATTTATTGAGGCCTTTTGAGTACTTGCTCAGGGGCACAGTTTGAGTGGCACTCTGGCTTAGAAACGGCTATTTACACTTGAAACACTTTGCAACATTGCCTCTCATATTCACCATAACCAATTAATTAATTGGCTGCAGATTTTTTATTTGGCAGTGATGCTTCTTGTAACCGATGAGTCACTAAGGAAGCAAGCCTGCCCTACCAGCCATGAGTGCAGTATGGCTGCGTCATTCAGCTGGTTCAGTTTCCACTTGTGTTCCCTTTCATAGAGGTACAGCGTAGGGTATGCACACAGACTGCCCCTAGCATGGAGGACTGCGCAACCACCTGTCCACTGGACCCCATCCCTTCAGCAGTCCTCCAGTCTATATCCGGTGAGCTCCTTCCATATCTGTCCTTCATTATCAACACCTCCCTAACCTGTGGCCATGTTCCTGCTGTTTTTAAGACTGCCCGTGTTACCCCACTCTTTAAAAAAACCTAGATTGGACCCTTCTGATGTCAGGAACTACCGTCCTGTATCTCTCTTGCCCCTCCTGTCCAAAACTCTCGAACGAGCTGTCCCTAACTTTCTGTTTTTCTCTACCAGAATAACCTGCCTGACCCACCCGCTTCGGAACCGGGCATTCCACTGAAACTGCTCTCCTGGTCGTGACGGAGGCACTCACCACTGCTAGAGCCTCCTCCCTCTCCTCTGTCCTGATTATACTTGACCTGGCTGCAGCATTCGACACGGTCAGCCATGAACTTCTGATCTCCAAACTCACTGAGATGGGCATTTCTAGGACTGCCCTCTCTTGGTTTGTATCGTATCTCACTGATAGATCCTACCAAGTCTCTTCGAAGGGTTCCGCACCCCATCACCTTTCTACAGGAGTCCCGCAGGGATCTGTACTGGGTCCTCTGCTGTTCTCTATTTATACTAAGTCTCTTGGTTCAGTAATTATATCACATGGCTTCTCATACCATAGTTATGCTGACGATACTCAACTCTTCCTCTCTTTCCCTCACTCTACCCCACAGGTTAAGGAGAGGATATCTGCTTGTCTGGCTGACATCTCTGAGTGGATGGCTACCCATCACCTGAAGCTCAACCTTGACAAGACAGAGCTCCTCTTCATGCCATACAAGACCTCCCCACTACATGACCTCTCCATCATCATTGACGGGACCATGGTGGCTGCCTTCTGCTTTGCAAGGAACTTGGGGGTGGTCCTGGACGACCAGCTGGGCGTCAAAGACCCCATCAGGGCAATGGCATGGTCCTGCAGGTTCCTCCTGTACAACATCAGGATTCGACCGTACCTGACCACTTACTCTACCCAGCTTCTTGTCCAGACCATGGTCGCCTGGACTACTGCAACTCCCTGCTCGACTTGCACGACAGGGCGACTTGCACTCCCCACCCTCCGTGTCAACAGTTCTCGCTTGTCCCGACTGAGGAGCTTTTCCACCCTAGCTTCTCAGTGGTGGAACAAACTCCACATTCCTCTACGTTCTACTCCAACACTGCCTGCATTCCGTCGTGGCCTTCTCATGGTACTTGTTCCCTGTGTTTTCTTGTCTAACTGTTTGTTATAGTTTATAATAGTATTTAGAGTAGAATTATAGTATAGCTGATTTACCCACAGCTTACTGTGAACTACATTCAATGTTCATTACTAGGGATAGCTGCTACATTATGGGAAGGATGTGCTTTGTCTTATCTGTTCTGTAGTTGCTTCGATGACCTTTCTGTATGCACTTATTGTATGTCGCTTTGGATAAAAGCGTCTGTTAAATGACTGTAATGTAATGTAATGGAGGAGTATTGCCCACCCGGTTTTCCTAAACCCATCACAATGAGAAGGGTGTCCCTGCAATACCGGAGCCAGGGTCAGTCTCAAGACCGCGTTTCTAGGACCCTGGAGTCCTCCGCATGCCCAAGAAAAACAAGATACAAAACCCGACAACTATCAGAGTGTGAGTACAAAACTGAATGTGAATCATGTTTTATTTGTTTCACGTCAAAAACAATTCTGGTGTAATTAATAGATCTTGCTAGCTAGCGTATCTAACGTTTAGATAAACCGAATGTAACGTTAGCTTATGAGAGTCTTTGCTAACGTTAATGTTCGATTCCAAGCTAATTCCAAGCGAAACACATTTAAAAGGCACTACAAACAATCTTCTGTTATAACGTTAGCGTACCGATAGCTTGCTGCAAACCGAACTAACGTTAACGTTAGCCTCATTCGTTTCATTAAACCGTAGCGCGATTTTGGCAAGCCCAACTAGCTGGGTTGACTATGGATGGATTAATAAAGTTGACAATGATCATGAATTCAATCCAGCACAAGATTATAAGAGCATGTCGATATGATCTGTGTCTGTCTGCTACATTAAATCAGCAGTACTGTCTTCAGTGTAAATGTTTAATACTGTTTAACCATTTTAATGAAGTTTAAATAATCTTAATAATTAAACTGTGCTGACTGCCTGTTTACCCCCACAATACATGTTATCAGCCAGTCTCTTCATTTTGATATTGTTTTGTAATGGTTTGGGTATTCATAATTTGCACTTTTTTAAATAATATGATCATAAAATAATAATACTACAATTCTATGTTCTTGTTTTACCATTCACAGATGTGGGTTAGACTGCAGACCATAATGGCATTATCACTGCATCCACTGCCAGTCTACACCGCTACGTAGACAGGACTTCATAAAACACCTGTATTTCTGCAAGGAGAAGCACTCTGCTGTAACCCCCACCATCCCAGCTCCAACAACCCCCCCACAGGACTCAATGTTAATTTCTTTACCATAAACCACCTCCGACATCGTTTCAGAGCGTTTGGTAGGACGTCCAACCTGTCATAAACCACAGACCACGTATAACTATTCTGGCCCAGGACTGTCACATCAACTTTTCTCAGCCATTATAGAGGAGTTGGACAACATTCACAGGCTACCATCAATAACCTAATCAACTCTATGCGAAGGAGAATTGCTGCTGGTCACACTCACACAAAATAATGACTGATCCTTAACCCACACCCCCCAAAAGACCCCTTGTTCTTTGGGGGTACCTGTGACATACAGAACCGTAACCCCATGGAAATATATAGTTTAGAGCCTAATGTATTGCACTGGACTGATTTCTTTATATGAGCTGTAACTCTGTAAAATCTTTGAAACCGGTAGGCCTACATGTTGCATTTAAATTTTGGTTCAGTATACAGCGAGCACCCTAATTCATTGGACAGTGACACCTTTTTTGTTATTTTGGTTCTGTACTATAGCACTTTGAGTTTGAAAGGACACAATGACAATGAGGTTGAAGTGCAGACTGTCAGCTTTAATTTGAGGGTATTTTCATCCATTATAGAACCTTTTGGTCACATATCCTTTGCATGCCATGACTTCCTGATGTCTGTGACCCAACAATATCAAAAGACTCTTGATATCTTATTTTCTGGTACTCTTACAAGCGATACTATAACTTTTCTGCATTTGAATGTATCTCTATGGGAATTGAGGGGTCAGACTAGATTAAGCTGTAAATTATGCTGGAACAGTATGGAATAGTTATAGTATATAGTATATAGTTATGGTATCGCTTGTATCATATCAAGAGTCTATTTATGTTGTTGGGTCGTAGACATCAGGAAGTCATGGCATGCAAAGGATATTCGACCAAATATTAAAAATGATTACTTTATTCTACATTATGTTAAACTGTCCAATATTTTTTGATGCCCTGATGGGGTTCTATAATTTCAAAAGGTTCTATAATTTCTAAACGGTTTATCTGATATAGATCAAAATACCCTCAAATTAAAGCTGACAGTCTGCACTTCAGCCTCATTGTATCCTTTCAAACTCAAAGTGCTAGAGTACAGAACCAGAATAACAAAAAAATGTGTCACTGTCCAATGAATTATGGCGCTCGCTGTAGATGTGACCTCATAAAATGATAATAAAGCACTGAGAATGTCTTGAATCTGCCTCCAGGTGCGGGGGGGGGGGGGGGGGGGGGGGGGGGGGGTGGCAGGGAGGTGGGGGCGGGGGTGTCAGGGGGGTGTCTCCAGCCTTTCAAATATCTGCTAAGGGCATGTTCAGCATGCCAAGTTACTTGTTGTGTCCACTTTAAATTTATGAAAACCTTTAAGAGTGTGGAGATGTGCACACCTTTTTTAAACCTTAGTTTGAATTGTAGTCAAGAGTGACACATTTCTTGTTCTTGTGTGCAACAGAAATATTACTTCTCCTTATATTTTCACTTGGAAACCACTTCCATCTTAGTTAAAGAGATGAACACACGCACACACACACACACACACACACACACACACACACACACACACACACACACACACACACACACACACACACACACACAAGGTGTACTAGCTTAAAAGAATAGATGTTGGCTTTTCTTCTGGATACCGCCATTGGTGGCTGTGAGAAATCTGCACCTTGGCATATTCTTCAAGTCTCTGGAACTCTATTGGAGGGAAGCAACACCATTCTTCCAAAATAATGTTCAATTGGGTTGAGATCTACTGGCTGCCAAGGCCATAGCATATGATTCCCATCACTTTTGTACTGTAAGCCACTGTATTTACCTCTGCATTTTGGGGTAAAATGAGTTCTGTGTCAAATGAAAGCTCTTTATGTGTTCTATCTAGTGCCAAAAGGACATCTGAAAAGTATTGAATAAAGCAACAAAACAAAGATCTAATGCAAAAGTTATGGTCTTTTTGGAGCCAGAGGTCTGTAATTTTGATCTGTAACTTTGTTTAGGCTCTCCTCTAAAGTTTATCAACTGCCACTTATGTCCCTCTGGTTCCAAGCCCTCAGTTTTGTCTGCATGACCTGAATGTTTTGGATCCAGGAATAACAATAACATTCTGAAATTTTTATGAATTTAATTTATTATTAATTTAATATTCCCAAATGAATCTTAAAAGAAGCATTTTTTATGGTGTCAGTATTTATAGAGCTTTATTATTGATAAAGACGCTGCCATGGTTGCACTGTCACGGTCATCCAATTCAGTAGGTGGCGCTGTCACGAAAAACTCTGGTTTGCCCTCCCTAATATTATACTAATGTTAGGGGAGCAAAAGTAGCCTATTTCACTATGGACTAAGGCTAGCTAACAGGTTAATTTACACCACTCACGGACTACTATACCCACCTTCCTTTGTGAAAAATTGGGTGACATACTGTCGCCCTTTCTTTTCTCTCTCCTGTCTTTCTTTTCTTTATTTTTGTTTTTGGAAGCCAGATTATTTTTTTTTTAGGAAGCTGAGACATGATGCTCCACCGGCACTCCTCACTTGCAATTTTCATTGCTAGGCTAGCAAGTACCGTTCGCGCCTGGTTTGGGGGCAGGACCGAATCATTTCATGTAAATAGAGGGGGGGGCGGGGGGTGTTGGGCAATACAGAGGCTCTCTGGATTTTTACTTTTTGCAAAAAACAAGAAAAAGAAACCGTTAGCTTTATTAGTACATTGTAAATAAAATATTCTATTAATGATGATAGGTTAATAATTTAATATTGAAAAAAATTACCTAATGTTCTAATCATTTTTAGGACCCCTGTCAGTCAGGGGCCTTTAGAATCGTCCTAATCCCCCCCCCCCATACAGCGACCCTGAATGCAGGTGACCATGTGCTGGAGGCATGCTGCGTTTCACCATTCACAATATTCAGCCTCAGACTTTTAATCATCCATCAAACTGTTGCTCAGATGGAACAAAAACCAGAAACGGCACTGGCACTCCAGGACCGGCTCCTGCCCCTGGCTTAGCCCATAAGTTCAGGTGGTTTTCGTGTGAAAGCGCTGAACCAGACAGCAGAAAAGATCTTTCTGGGGCTGGCTGAGACCTCAGGAAACCTGTCAATCATCTCCATCCACAGGTCTGTGTTGTAGGTGAAGGGGACAGTCTTTTTACCATCATTTATCAGGGTACGTGAAGGGGACAGTCTTTTTACCATCATTTATCAGTGCAGATGCTGTTGGAGTTGGAAATCCATCCATTCCCATATAAAGAGCCTGAAATCTGAATCACCACGCTGTAAACCTGGAGCAGATGGGCCTGTCTGTTCTGACTGGCTTTGCGAGATGCGGTTACCATGGAGACTGACCAACCAGATGTTTACGACAGAGTGCCTTGATCTTTTATTATCGTTTGCTGTGGCAACAAAACTATTTCCTTCTGTCTCTCACTCTGCTTTCTCACTCACTCACTCACTCACTCACCCACCCACACTCACTCACTCACACTCACTCACTCACTCACTCACCCACCCACCCACCCACACTCACTCACTCACTCACTCACTCACCCACCCACCCACCCACACTCACTCACCCACCCACACTCACTCACTCACACTCACTCACTCACTCACTCACTCACTCACTCACTCACTCACACTCACTCACTCACTCACTCACACTCACTCACTCACTCACTCACTCACTCACACTCACCCACCCACCCACCCACACTCACCCACCCACCCACCCACACTCACTCACTCACACTCACTCACTCACTCACTCACCCACCCACCCACACTCACTCACACTCACTCACTCACTCACTCACACTCACTCACTCACTCACTCACTCACTCACACTCACTCACTCACTCACACTCACTCACTCACTCACTCACACTCACTCACTCACTCACTCACACTCACTCACTCACTCACTCACTCACTCACACTCACTCACTCACTCACTCACTCACACTCACTCACTCACTCACTCACTCACTCACTCACTCACTCACTCACTCACTCACTCACTCACTCACTCACTCACTCACTCACTCACTCACTATGTATATATACTGTATATATATATATACCAGGGGTAGGCAACCCTTGTCCTTGAGTGCCACAGGGTCTGCTGGTTTTTGTTGTGACTCACCACATAATTTGATTACCAGTCACCTCACCTGGTTTCTTTGGTTTAAGTAGTTGCTGTATTTAAGGTGAAAACAAAAACCAGCAGACCCTGCGGCTCTCCAGGACCAGGGTCCCCTCCCCCTGATATATACAGACGGGTGACAAATTAAAGGAAAAACCAACATAAAGTGTCTTAGTAAGGTGCTGGGCCACCACGAGCCGCCAGAACAGCTTCAATGCACCTTGGCATAGATTCTACCTCTAGTCTAGCATAGATTCTAGTGTCTGGAACTCTACTGGAGGGATGGAACACCATTCTTCCAAAAGATATTGCCTCATTTGGTGTTTTGATGATGATGGTGGTGGAGAGCGCTGTCTAACACGTCGGTCCAAAATCTCTCATAGGTGTTCAGTTGGGTTGAGATCTGGTGACTGCGAAGGCCATAGCATATGATTCACATCATTTTAATACTCATCAAACTGTTCAGTGACCCCTCGTGCCCTGTGGATGGGGGCGTTGTCATCCTGGAAGAGATCACTCCCAAGTGGATCCAAACCATACCAGGTTAGAGCCACCGGACCCCCTCACTGTAGGGGTTTTTCCTTTAATTTGTCACCCATCTATATATATATATATATATATATATATATATATATATATATATATATACAGTATATAGTCTATAATTCACCATGACCAAAATAGTAAAACACTCTTGTTTTGTGCCACAGGAAGTATCTCCTCCTCAAAGGGAGAGGGCTGCACATAAATAAGATAAAGGAAGTAAGTAAGTGCATAAAAATTTTAATATAAGACGAAGGGCACTCTACTGCTTCTTGGACCATTATATTGATAATGTACTGAAAATGCTTCACAGAGGAACTAGACCAGGCAGTATGAAGAGGTGCTTATTGAAAAGCATGGATCATTTCCAACAGACCTAATAACACAAAATGTTGTTTGCTTGAATTCAGACATAGTAGCTGTATTTGATATTACCTATATGCAGTGTCTATATAGTCATTCAGTCTTGTTTTTATATTAGATAATATAACTGCAATGAAAAGCACTCAAAAGATATTTAACTGCTACTTAAAAATAAGAAAAAATTATAAAAATGCGTTGATTACTGATTAGGTTATTCGAACAAATCAAAGCACTCGTACTTTACACAGTGTAAGAACTTTGGTGATAAAACATAATTACCCAAAATCACTGATGAAGGGAATCGCTGAAGGTTTCTGGTGCTCCAAGGTGTATTTTTGATTAGATGTTTGAAAGGATGGTACTGTTGGGGGTTCTCTGTACTCAAGCGCTAAATGGCTGGTTTGTCATGAGACACAAGGATATAATGTTTAATCAGCTCCTGTACAGATAGCCAGTCAGCCATGTGCACCCTAACGAGCCTCTGTTTCAGTCCTGAAGCAGGGGAACACCCTAGTATAGTGAAAAAGACAATGGACCAAAAAGAAAACTACTCCTCCTCATGATAATGCTCATTGTACTACAAAAACCCTGTACCCAAGCAAATGAAGCGAGTGAAAAATAACAGCCATTTCTAGAACAAGGCATCTGTTTAAGCCAGCAGTGGGCAATTCCATTCCATCATGGCTGTGTGTTACCTATTATCCATATGTCGGAGAAGTGGATTCCATGACATCATTGCCCTGGAGGAATGGCTGGGTGTAGGAATGCTTTGTCTGTGACTGTCTTAAGATGCAGATACACAGGAAAGAAAACTGAGGATGGAAACCATTTTGCTTTGGCATGATTTTTAATAAATTATGCCGGGTCTCCAGTGTAATCACCCTCGCCGATCTGTGAGATATTAAGTCCATATTTACGGAACGAGTGACAAGTTTGTGTTTTGAAAGGACGAGCAAGTTAGCTTTTTCGTTTTTAGCTGGAATTAATTCTTGAATGTTGGCATGTTGGGTGATCTGGTATGCGATGGTGGGGGCTCTGATAGTCCAGGGGAAATTGAACGATAGCCTCCATGGACCTGATTTTGGACCTGCACGTCTGTATCGCCACTGTGTTTGGTCCTTTACAGTACTGGGATTGGTGTTTTTGTTCAGTAACACTCGGCCCAATTATGAGCTGCTGAGCTTCTGCAGGGGGAGATTAGGCTTGGAGCCGGGGGAATGCTCACAGCAGGCTGATTGTGGCTTATGAGAGAAAGATCCGGAGGACGATAGCAGAGGATTGTGGGATTGAGCCGTCACCTTTCTTTTCTTGCAATGTCAGTTAATTTTAATGTTTACAGCGTGCGCTGATGAGATTGGTCTTTCAGGAATTCAACAAGTCTAAGGTTTGGTTCAGTTTTTCAGGATTTGTAGAGGCAGAAGAACATGCGATTTAAAGGGCTGTAGAGAAACCCACAGGTTTGTACGTCTGTTTGCTCTACATTTAACATTTGTCCACATATCTTCTGTAAAGCCTGCAAGAGAAAAGTCTGATTACAATAATAAAAATCCATGAATGAGGAGAGTTCTCATTGACTGCCATGCAGATCTGTAGTTACCCGCACTTCAAGAGAACTGCGTTTGCCTGCCTGTTCACACACGTCAGTGTCACATTCTACCATGGGGGGCGGCGTTAAACATGCAAGGGTGTGCTTAGATAACAGTCGTGTCAGCATTGGTTCATAATTGATTCTGCCATCAGCTCTTGATAGATTTTTTTGCGTAGCACAGAGCAGATGTATTTTTTTTGACCTTCTTGCAATATTCCAAGTAATTGATTTGATTCTAGTTGCATACCCTGTGCAGTTACTCTCTTTCAGAACAAGGAGAATTCTGGGTAAGTGTTAGGCTGAGGCCCCATGCTGTATTGTACCATGGGAACAGATGCTAAATCTTGGCTGTAAAGGTTTCATTTGGTGTTTTATCCACCGGTTATGGCATTCCCCCTACATCCAGTGTACACATAAAGAGTAACTACACCCACTGTCTCAGCCGGTCTCCACCTACTACACAATTTTGAAAAATACTTTGTGGGGTGAGCGAGGGAGAGGGGTGGGGGGCGACATTGTCATTTGCATAAATTAACGTACATTGTACAAATGATTTCGTATAACTCAGATCAAACTGTAAAACTAGACATTGCACATCAAATATGAATCAAGATTCACAGCATGACCAATTTCTTACCTCAAATATTTTCAGAAAATATTTTAGTGGACTATTTAGGTGGAATAAGAGAATTGAACAGGACGCCACGTTGTTCCCGTTTAAAAACGTGGAGGCGCAACGAAAGTAACGTAGCGGGTCTAACCAATCAGGTGCCGGCTGTATTATATCATTATAATAACAGGATTTGTTTGTTTAGGGCAGAAGTCCTCAATCTCTTAAAGGGCTGTGTCCCAATATTCTTCACTCCCCACCTCCCCTCCTCTCCTCCACTCGTCTCCTACAAGGAAGTATGAAAAATAGCCTGTATGTTTCAAGTACAAGTATTTGCATGTACAGTATACAATGTACCTGACATTGCGGTTTGTGTCGAGACATTAATTCATATGTAATTAAGATTGTCGGGTATATAGCTTTGAGATTACGGCCTTTCGACAAAGAATGTATAATGTGATATGGCAAACGTGTTCATAGTCCATAGTACTTGGTTATCTAGAGGCCTGCTCTGCTGACCTAGGATCTGCCCTTCTCTCTGCCCCATCCTCTCTACAGGCAAAAAGGCAATTAAGTCACGCTGAGGCGCTGCTTATCTATAGATATAAATCTTAGATTGGCCAGGATGTCTTTCCCCCTGTTGAGGAGAAAGACCAGAACACAAAAGTATTCCTGAGGTCAAAGCCCGGCGTGGCCAGAGAATACCACACGACCACATGGTTTCCTTTCCATTTTAAGTTTGAATTCCAATCTGTTACATTCAATTGAAATCATCAATTTAAAGTCCTAATGTCAATATCGGTAATACTTGTTAAACATGACAGTTTGGAATTTATATTTTTAAAGAGATATCCAGATTAAAGAGGAGATTCGAGTGTTACTACGAATCTTGTTACATGGATGCAATATTTAGCCTGAAATGTAATATTTCGCCTACTGGCTCAACTTAATCATTCTGTAGCCCACTATAATCATGTCTGAACTTGTTAAGAAGAGGCTAAAACTCAGAATATTTTAATAATAATTTCATGGTGCTTAGCCTGTTTTGAGCAACGTAAGGACGCATTAATAAGTGAATCTCTCAGCTATTGAAAGAGCCGTTCTTGTTACGAACCCGGAACGAGACGAACCCAAGTGCAATGACCAGGAGACAGATTCACAAAAAGGGGGGTTTATTAAATTAAGTGTTGGGGTAGTCCCAACACTGTACAGAAAAGGCAATACACAATATTACGCTGGAACAGCAAGGAAGCCCGGGACGGGCTGCTCCAAGCCGGAGCTGGGCTGGCAGGTCTGGAACGTTCGTTCCAAGCCGGAACTGGACTGGACTGGAACTGGACCGGGAGGTCCACTTTGGGAATCAGGATCTGGAACGGAATGTTCCAAACCGGAACTGGACTGGACTGGAACTGGACCGGGAGGTCCACACTGGAATCAGGATCTGGAACGGGTGTGTTCCAAACCGGAACTGGACTGGACTGGAACTGGACCGGGAGGTCCACACTGGAATCAGGGTCTGGAACGGATTTGTTCCAAACCGGAACTGGACAGGACTGGAACTGGACCGGGAGGTCACACTGGAATCAGGGTCTGGAACGGATTTGTTCCAAACCGGAACTGGACTGGACAGGTAGGTGCACGGCTCACACCTGGACTGGACTGGACTAGCTGGGGAGCGGCTCACTACAGCAGGACAGGAACTGGACCGGAATGACTGCACCGGTACAGAACAAAACAAAGCAGGTGGGGTTAGTGCAAGGGAAGGCACGGAAATGACCGGGAGGTTCTCACGGAGGTGCAGGGCTTGAGAGGTAGGTGGTTGGTGAAGCACGGCAGGGCTGGGTAGTGTGGCGTAGCTGCGGTAGGTCCGGAAGGAGCTGACTGGTCTCCAGAGCTCCCGGAACCGGAACCGAAGAACTAGTTGGCTTCTTCGGCCGGACAGGAACAACTGGAGGGTAGCCAGGTAACACGCCAACCCGGAGCCTACACGAGCTGGAGGTGGAGGTACCGCAACACACACAACGAAAACGGGGGGAAACGAACACTGCCACGGGAGAATGGGAGCTGGGTTAGATGGAGGAGAGGGGAAACAGGTTAGCTGCATGAACAACAAGAAATGACTTGGAGGATAACTACCAGACTGTAGTTAGGAGCGGAACTCTAGCTGCAAGGGGATAATATCCCACAACCAAGCGAGTAGTTCTTTGAACGCGACCAGGCAAACAACGAGCATTAACACCGCGTGACGATAGTTAACGAACTGGCGCCGACTGGCAGCCAGCCGAAGGAATAAATAGTGAGGTTAATGACAGAACTAAACAAGGAACAGGTGTGGAAAATAAACGGGAGTGATTAAGAAACACCAGGTGAGGAAATGCATGCAACGAGGGGGGACGGAGTGAAAAGGCGGAAGTAAGACAACCAGACGAACAAGACAGAGAAGGAAACGCCCAGACCACAGCAGCGGGGAAAACACGGACAAAAGGATCCAACATGACACGGAGGGAAAACAGGAATATACAGAAAACGAACAGGAAGGGAGCGGAACATTACAGTACCCCCCCCTCAACGTACGCCCCCTGGCGTACCTGGCGGCCTGGTCTTGAGAGGGAAGCGACTGTGGAAATCCTGGCTCAATGATTGATCCAGGATGAGGCTCCTGTGGAGCCACGACCGCTCCTCAGGACCATACCCCTCCCAGTCCACGAGGTATTGAAAACCCCGACCCTTACGGCGGATGTCGATAATGCGGTCCACCGTGTAGGCCGGGGCGTTGTCGATGACCCGGACGGGTGGAGGAGGGAGGGTAGGGGCACTGAGGGGGCTGGAGGCGACAGGTTTGATCTGTGACACATGAAAAACGGGGTAGACCTTGAGGGAGGAAGGGAGGGAGAGTTTAACGGAAACCGGGTTAATGAGACAAACAACAGGGAAGGGACCAATAAATCGGGGCCGAAGTTTCTTAGAGGAGGAGGGAAGGGAAATGTTGGATGTGGAAAGCCAGACCTGCTGCCCGGCTCTGTATTTAGGGGCTGCGGTCCTGTGCAGGTCCGCCAGACGTTGAGAACGGGAATTAGAACGCAGGAGTGCGGTGCGTGCAAGTCTCCACATGCGTTTGCACTTGAGGATGTGGGACTTAACGGAGGGGACTGCTACCTCGGCCTCCTGGGCCGACAGGAGAGGGGGTTGGTAACCTAATGAGCACTCGAACGGGGACAGCCCTGTAGACGCACTCTTAAGGGAGTTATGGGCGTACTCTACCCAGGGAAGAAAACGGCTCCAGGAGGCGGGATTGCGTGCAGTGACGCACCGCAGGGCGGCCCCCAGGTCCTGGTTCGCCCTCTCTGCCTGGCCGTTAGACTGGGGATGAAAACCAGACGACAGACTGGCCGAGGCCCCCAGGGCTACACAGAACGCCTTCCACACCTGGGAGGAGAATTGGGGCCCACGGTCCGACACAATGTCGGATGGGATCCCGTGCAGCCTGACCACCTGTGACACCAGGAGCTCCGCCGTTTCGAGGGCGGACGGGAGCTTAGGGAGGGGAACAAAGTGAACCGCCTTGGAGAACCGATCCACAATTGTCAGAATGACGGAGTTGCCCTCTGACAATGGCAGACCGGTGACGAAGTCAACGCCAATGTGGCTCCAAGGACGGCCCGGGACAGGGAGGGGAAGGAGAAGACCAGAGGGAGGCTGGTGGGAAGCCTTGCTCCTGGCGCACACCGCGCAGGCCAGGACAAAAGCACGGGTATCCTCCTTGAGCATGGGCCACCAAAAACTCCTCCTGACGAGGGTGGTCGTTCTGGCAACCCCTGGGTGACACGCCAGACAGGAGGCGTGAACCCACTCAAGGACCTGGGAGCGGACGGAGTTGGGAACCAACAGGGAGGAGTTAGGGTTACTACGGGGGTCAGGGTGGGAAGTCTGGGCGGACCTCACAACCTCCTCAATCGTCCAGGAGACCGCAGCCACCATACGGGTAGCCGGTAGAATAGGCTCGGGGTCAGCAGGACTGGAGGGAAGGGAAAAAACACGGGATAATGCATCCGCTTTGATATTGCGGGAACCGGGGCGGAAGGACACAGAAAAATTAAATCGGGCAAAGAATAATGACCACCTAGCCTGTCTGGCATTAAGCCTCTTAGCAGACTTTAGATAAATAAGGTTTTGGTGGTCAGTTAAAACAATAAAGGGGCTACCTGCCCCCTCCAGCCAGTGGCGCCACTCCTCAAGAGCCAGCTTGATGGCCAGAAGCTCCCGATCCCCGACATCATAGTTCCGCTCGGCGGAGGACAGCCTCCGGGAGAAGAAAGCACAGGGATGGAGCTTGTTGTCCAAGGCGGCTCGTTGGGACAGAATGGCCCCCACGCCGGTGTCGGAGGCATCCACCTCAATCGTAAATTGGCGAGTGGGGTCAGGGTGACAAAGAATAGGGGCCGAGGAAAACCGAGCCTTAAGGCGTTCAAACGCGAGCTGGGCCTCGGAGTTCCAACAAAAAGAAAAAGCAGTGGAGGTGAGTTTGGTTAGGGGAGCAGCAATGACACTGTAATTACGGATGAACCTACGATAAAAATTGGCAAAACCAAGAAACTGTTGCAGGTGCTTACGAGAGGTGGGTTGGGGCCATTCTGTCACCGCCTTGATCTTGGCGGGATCCGCCCGGATGCTGCCCTCCTCGATGATGAAGCCGAGGAACGGGACTGAGGAGACGTGGAAGGAGCACTTCTCTGCCTTAACGAAGAGCTGGTTTTCAAGCAGGCGCTGGAGAACCTCCCGGACATGGAGAATGTGCTCCTGGGGGGACTTGGAAAAAATCAAAATATCATCGATATACACGAAAACAGTCTTCCCCAACAGGTCTCGCAGGACGTCATTCACCATGCCCTGGAAGACTGCCGGGGCGTTAGTAAGGCCGAAGGGGACCACCAGGTACTCGTAGTGGCCCAACGGGGTATTGAAGGCAGTCTTCCATTCATCCCCCTCCCGTATACGCACCAAGTGGTACGCATTACGGAGGTCGAGCTTGGTGAAAATGACGGCCTGCGAGAGGGGTTCAAAGGCAGTGTTAATAAGGGGAAGAGGATATTTGTTGCGGATGGTAATTTGATTGAGCCCCCGGTAGTCGATGCAGGGCCGTAGTGAGCCGTCCTTTTTCCCCACAAAAAAGAACCCAGCACCAACAGGAGAGGAGGAAGGGCGGATGATGCCCGAGGCGAGGGACTCATGAATATACTCCTCCATGGAGAGTTTCTCCGGACCCGACAGACTGTAGAGACGACCAGACGGAAGCTTGGCTCCCGCCAGCAGGTCAATGCAACAATCGTAGGGTCGGTGAGGAGGTAGGGACAGAGCGCGTGATTTTGAAAAGGTAAGGCAGAGGTCGTGATATTGCTTGGGAACGTTGGACAGATCGGGTTCGGGTAGGTTGGTGCTGGAATTCTTGGATCCCGGAGGGGGGAGAGCGGAACGAAGACAGCTAGCCAGACAGTGACCACTCCACGCCAGGATACGACCGGCTTGCCAGTCGATGTGAGGGTTGTGAAGGCGGAGCCAGGTCTGACCCAAAACTATGGAGGATTGTTTAGAGTTGATGAGCAGAAGTTGAATACTCTCCCGATGATTGCCGGATAAAACGAGCTGTACTGGAACGGTGGAGTGGGTGACTAACCCCAGACTCCTACCGTCTAAGGCAAAAGCAGTAATGGGAGAGGGTAGCAGTTCCGTGGGGATGCCGGCCCTCCTGGCGAAGGTGATGTCCATGAAGTTAGCGTCGGCACCAGAGTCGATAAGGGCCGACGAGACTTCGGACTTGTCCCTCCAAAGGAGAGTGGCCTTGAAGACAAGGCGATTCTGAGCTGCATGGCAAGGTATGATTGGGCTCGTCAGTACGCCCAGTTTAACTGGCGAGCCTACTCTTTTGGGCGAATGGGGCATGAGGCGATCTGGTGGCCTGGTTTGCCACAGTAAAAACAGGATCTAGATCGCAGGCGACGTTGGCGCTCCTCGGCGTTGACCGCAACTCTGCCCAGTTGCATGGGCTCTTCCTCAGAGACCCCAGACGCCGCTCTGGATCCAGAGGCAGAAGGGTGTGAGCGTATGTGTTGCTGATGCTGATGACCGGAGTTCCCCCCTCGCTCACGGGCCCGGATACGGAGACGGTTGTCAATAGCGATGGCCAGGCTAATAAGGCAATTGAGTGACGTGGATTCTTCGCGGGTGGCAAGTTGGTCCTTTAACTCTTCGCTCAGCGCCTGGCGGAAAGCCCCGTGAAGGGCGGTGTCATTCCATCCGGACTCCGCTGCGAGGGTACGGAATTGGATTGCCATTTCAGCAACGCTACGGCTTCCTTGACGGACCTGAAGTAGGCGTTGAGTTGCGTCTCGCCCACAGGTAGGGTGATCGAATACACGCCGCATCTCAGCGGTGAAGGCGGCGAAGTTGTTGCAGAGCGCGACTTAGCTGTCCCAAATGGATGTAGCCCACTCCAGGGCACCTCCTCCCAAACTGCGATCTTACATGGGTCGGAGGCGAAGGAGGAGGGCTGCATCCGGAATACTATGTCGCATTTCATCAGGAATTCGCGACACTTTCCCAATCCCCCGCGGTATAACTCTGGATGTTGAACGCGGGGCTCTCGGAGAGAAGTGGGAACAGAAGGATCCACCGGCGGATCCGGCGCGGGCGGTGTAGGGCCCATAGGAATACGCGGAAGCGGCTGGTGAAGAGCTAGCTGCGCCACTTGCTCCGTGATGCCCCTCAGCACCTCCAACACGTCATCCAAACGTCGGCCCTGTTGGTCGCTGACCGCAGTTTGGCAGGAGAAGGCGTGACGAATTTGCTCCAGGTCGGCTGGGTCCATGATTTTTGGCCAGTTCGTTCTGTTACGAACCCGGAACGAGACGAACCCAAGTGCAACGACCAGGAGACAGATTCACAAAAAGGGGGGTTTATTAAATTAAGTGTTGGGGTAGTCCCAACACTGTACAGAAAAGGCAATACACAATATTACGCTGGAACAGCAAGGAAGCCCGGGACGGGCTGCTCCAAGCCGGAGCTGGGCTGGCAGGTCTGGAACGTTCGTTCCAAGCCGGAACTGGACTGGACTGGAACTGGACCGGGAGGTCCACTTTGGGAATCAGGATCTGGAACGGAATGTTCCAAACCGGAACTGGACTGGACTGGAACTGGACCGGGAGGTCCACACTGGAATCAGGATCTGGAACGGGTGTGTTCCAAACCGGAACTGGACTGGACTGGAACTGGACCGGGAGGTCCACACTGGAATCAGGGTCTGGAACGGATTTGTTCCAAACCGGAACTGGACAGGACTGGAACTGGACCGGGAGGTCACACTGGAATCAGGGTCTGGAACGGATTTGTTCCAAACCGCAACTGGACTGGACAGGTAGGTGCACGGCTCACACCTGGACTGGACTGGACTAGCTGGGGAGCGGCTCACTACGGCAGGACAGGAACTGGACCGGAATGACTGCACCGGTACAGAACAAAACAAAGCAGGTGGGGTTAGTGCAAGGGAAGGCACGGAAATGACCGGGAGGTTCTCACGGAGGTGCAGGGCTTGACAGGTAGGTGGTTGGTGAAGCACGGCAGGGCTGGGTAGTGTGGCGTAGCTGCGGTAGGTCCGGAAGGAGCTGACTGGTCTCCAGAGCTCCCGGAACCGGAACCGAAGAACTAGTTGGCTTCTTCGGCCGGACAGGAACAACTGGAGGGTAGCCAGGTAACACGCCAACCCGGAGCCTACACGAGCTGGAGGTGGAGGTACCGCAACACACACAACGAAAACGGGGGGAAACGAACACTGCCACGGGAGAATGGGAGCTGGGTTAGATGGAGGAGAGGGGAAACAGGTTAGCTGCATGAACAACAAGAAATGACTTGGAGGATAACTACCAGACTGTAGTTAGGAGCGGAACTCTAGCTGCAAGGGGATAATATCCCACAACCAAGCGAGTAGTTCTTTGAACGCGACCAGGCAAACAACGAGCATTAACACCGCGTGACGATAGTTAACGAACTGGCGCCGACTGGCAGCCAGCCGAAGGAATAAATAGTGAGGTTAATGACAGAACTAAACAAGGAACAGGTGTGGAAAATAAACGGGAGTGATTAAGAAACACCAGGTGAGGAAATGCATGCAACGAGGGGGGACGGAGTGAAAAGGCGGAAGTAAGACAACCAGACGAACAAGACAGAGAAGGAAACGCCCAGACCACAGCAGCGGGGAAAACACGGACAAAAGGATCCAACATGACACGGAGGGAAAACAGGAATATACAGAAAACGAACAGGAAGGGAGCGGAACATTACAGTTCTGGCCATAAAAGAATCTGATCCCCGACCCACCTCCTTCCAAACTTTACCTCACATCACCCAATCAGGGCACAGGTCTTCAATGCTTAGAGAGAAAAGGTATTTAGCCGAAGGAGAAACTTTAGCTTTTTCTTACTGGGGTCTTTTATTTGTTTTGTTGGCAAACTAAGTTGGGGGCTGTGGAGCGGGAAAGTTCTGTGAGGGGAGCGCTGCAGAATTCCTGGAGTCTACAGACAGAGAAGTTTTTCTTTAGTTTGGTAAACTCGTGACCGCTGAGTTTTATAGCTGGCATTTCTTTTATTATTTATCCTGTGCTGAAATTGGATTATTCTGGCCATTTCTGGTTGATCTCTCTCTCTTTTCTGGTAACTTCAATTTAACATCTGGTTTTCATGTCTTCCTTTTTGTAAAGTATAAGCAGTGAGCCTATGTTCATTCATGAATGTACGATTCCAATTCACTAATCTAATTGACGATTTTTTCTGTAATAAAATAATTTCATTATGGAAAGCACTTTGATCTGCCTTTGTATGAAAGGTGCTATATACAGTGAGCACCATAATTCATTGGACAGTGACAATTTTTTTGTTATTTTGGTTCTGTACTTTGAGTTTGAAAGGAGGCAATGACAATGAGTGTTAGGGTTAGACTGTCAGCTTTAATTTAAGGGTATTTTCATCCATATCGGATTAACCGTGTAGAAATTATAAAACCTTTTGTACATAGTCCCCCCCATTGTCTGGCATCAAAAATATTGGACAGTTTAACATAATGTAGAATAAAGTAATCATTTTTAATATTTGGTCGCATATCCTTTGCATGCCTTAACTTCCTGATGTCTGTGACCCAACAACATCAAAAGACTCTTGATATCTTATTTTCTGGTACTCCTACAAGCGATACTATAACGTCTCTGCATTTGAATGGATCTCTGTGGGAATTGGGGGGTGAGACTAGATTTAGGTGTAAATTATGCTGGAACAGTAAATTATGGTGCTCACTGAAAATAAAGTTTGATTGATTGATTGACTAATCAACCACTGCAGTCTTTGCTTAGGACTAATAGAATCAGGTGTGTTTGCCAAAATAATTCTGTTCAGGTTCTTTACTTAACTGTACAACAACAAGATTTATGCAGCCTTACGGTTATAAATCAAGTTCTTTATAAACCCTGTGTAGTTCAAATCATCATTATTATATTTATAGTTCTATTATTCATTAAAAAAACTAATACTTTCAGGCCTATTTTATTTAGTTCAGATTAAAATAATTTTTTTAAATCCTGAAAGAAATTAAGCTATTATTCTGCACACTACAGGACGATTTGGAGATCACTGGGTATGGGCCATTCTACAAAAGTCATGCAAATTGCTGTCCCTCTCTGATAAAAGTAAGAAATTGACCAATAAAATCTTTCAATGCTATATAATTCATTAGATCATGTTATATTTTAATATAATCCAAGATATAAATTGCAGTAATAATAGTTACATTTATCCAAAATCAACACTTATACTCTTGGGAGTATAAATTCCTATTGGGAGATGGCTGTCCCCACTATCAACCCTTAAACTGGTGCATTAAAAAATAATACCCAAAATATTTTTGCCAATTATTTGACTTGTCTTACTCAATAAAGCATGTGGATTTTTATCAAATATAAGTTAAAATAATGCAATCTATTTTGTAATAAATTTTATAATTCAAAAAACCTATCGAAAAAATGCTGTCCCCAATTTTTACATCACAACCGAAACGAAGTTTTAACGCCTGTCTTTAAAAATAATAATAATTTTAAGGAAATGATTACTTGTTAATTAACTTTTATGAGTAGTTTTCTTAGAATGAAAGAATATAGCCCCCCCCCCCCGTTTAAAAAAAAGAAAGAAAAGCAATATAGATGATTATGTTACGATCCTGATACGGGACGAACCCAAGTGCAACGACCAGGAGACAGATTACAGAAAGTGGAACTTTATTAAGCGTTGGGGTGGTCCCAAAGCTGTACACGGGAGCAAAACAGGTTAGTTAGTTAACACAGGATAGCGTCCAACTGAGGACTGCTCCAAGCCGGAGCTGGACTTGAAGAAACACGGAACTGTTCCAAGCCGGAACTGGACTTGAACGGAGGTGTCTAAAACACCGGAACTGGACTGGAACTGGACTGGAACTGGACTGGAAACTGGATCGGAACTGGACTGGAAACTGGACCGGAAGGTCCACTCAGGAAACGGGAACGGCACGGAACTTGTTCCAAGCCGGAACTGGACTTGAACGGAGGTGTATAAAACACCGGAACTGGACTGGAACTGGACTGGGAACTGGACTGGAAACTGGACCGGAAGGTCCACTCAGGAACACAGGGGACGGCACGGAACTTGTTCCAAGCCGGAACTGGACTTGAACGGAGGTGTCTAAAACACCGGAACTGGACTGGAACTGGACTGGAAGCTGGACCGGGAGGTCCACTCAGGAACACAGGGGACGGCACGGAACTTTGTTCCAAGCCGGAACTGGACTTGAACGGAGGTGTCTAAAACACCGGAACTGGACTGGAACTGGACTGGAAACTGGACTGGAGCTGGACTGGGAACTGGATCGGAACTGGGCTGGAACAGGACTGGAAACTGGACCGGGTAGCTTGAGTAACCGGGCAGAAAGCAGAGGTTAAAGGCAGGGTGTTGTGACAGGACTGTAGCTGGTGAATGCACCGCCGAGTTGGAAGGTGTGGCGTAGCTCGGGCAATACTGGCGTAAGCCGGCTGGCATGCAGAGGTCCTGGTACCGCAACACGAGTACGGGAGGTACGTAACACGGGGAGGACAAACACAGCTGCGGGAAGACTGGAACTGCGGCGTCTGGAGGTTTTGAAGGGAAACAGGTAAATGCATGCAGCAGCGAAAGATTAGCAGAGATAGCTACCAGTCAGGAAACCAGGCGAACAGGTATGAACCAGCAGGCTCACAAACACTGGACCAGAAACGGGATACGAAACAAACACGGTAGGTTAGTCAACGAACTGGCGCTGAATAGCAGCCAGCCAGGGGTTTAAATGGTGCAGGAAGTGAAGGAGAAAACGAGAAACAGGTGTGATGTTAAATCAGGAGTGATTGCCGAAGCACAGCAGTGAGGAATGTGAGTAACGAGAGGGGCGAGTGATAGGCGGAAGCTAAAGTGGAAAATGAAACCAAAAGTACCCGAGGGAGACGCCCAGTCCACAGCCAGGAGGGAAACACGGACAAGGGATCCAACATGACACGGAAGGAAACAAGGAAAACATGGAAAACGGACAGGACGGGAACGGAACGTTACAGTACCCCCCCCTCAATGTACGCCACCTGGCGTACCCGGAGGCCTGGTCTTGTCAGGGAACTGTTCGTGGAAGTCTTGGATTACTGAATGATCCAAGATCAGGCTCTTGTGGAGCCACGACCTCTCCTCAGGACCGTACCCCTCCCAGTCGACGAGGTATTGGAAACCCCGGCCCCTGCGGCGGATATCAATAACACGGTTCACCGTGTAGGCCGGGGCGTTGTCAACAACTCGGACGGGAGGAGGCGGGATGGTAGGGGTACTGAGGGGGCTGGAGGAGACAGGCTTAACCTGGGACACATGAAACACAGGGTAAACTTTGAGGGAGGCGGGGAGGGAAAGTTTAACAGACACCGGGTTAACTAGACAAATGATGGGGAAGGGACCAATAAAACGGGGCTGAAGCTTTCTGGATGAAGAGGGAAGGGAGATGTTTGCAGTGGAGAGCCAGACCTGCTGACCGGCCCTATACTGTGGGGCTGCGGTCCTGTGAAGGTCCGCCAGACGTTGGGAGCGGGAATTGGCGTGAAGGAGTGCGGTGCGTGTGAGTCTCCAAATGTTTTTACAACGAAGGACATGGGCCCTAACAGAGGGGACAGCTATCTCGGCCTCCTGGGTCGACAGAAGAGGGGGTTGATAGCCTAAAGCACACTCAAACGGGGATAGGCCAGTAGAGGCACTCTTAAGGGAGTTATGTGCGTACTCGACCCAGGGGAGAAAACGGCTCCAAGAGGCAGGATTGCGCACTGTAACGCACCGCAGGGCGGCCCCCAGGTCCTGGTTCGCCCTCTCTGCCTGACCATTAGACTGGGGATGAAAACCCGAGGAAAGACTAGGAGAGGCACCCAGGGCTGCACAGAACGCCCTCCAAACTCGGGAGGAGAACTGGGGCCCACGGTCTGACACGATGTCAGAGGGGATCCCGTGCAGCCTGACCACGTGTAGCACCAAGAGCTCAGCGGTTTCAAGGGCGGACGGGAGCTTGGGGAGGGGAACAAAGTGAACCGCCTTGGAGAACCGGTCCACTATTGTCAGAATGACGGTGTTACCTTCTGACAACGGCAGACCGGTTACGAAGTCCACACCAATGTGACTCCAAGGACGGCCAGGGACGGGGAGGGAAAGGAGAAGACCGGAGGGAGGCTGGTGGGAAGCCTTGCTCCTGGCGCACACCGAGCAGGCCAGGACGAAGGCACGGGTATCCCCTTTAAGGGTAGGCCACCAGAAACTCCTCCTGACGAGGGCGATAGTTCTGGCGACACCTGGGTGACATGCCAGGCACGAGGCGTGAACCCATTCGAGGACCTGGGAGCGGACGGAATCGGGGACAAAAAGACAGGAGTTAGGGTTATTGCGGGGGTCCGGTTGGGAAGTCTGGGCGGCCTTCACAATGCCCTCAATCTCCCAGGAGACCGCAGCCACCACACAGGAGGCCGGCAAAATGGGCTCCGGATCAGCAGGACTGGAGGGAGGGGAAAAAATGCGGGACAGGGCATCTGCTTTAATATTACGGGAACCAGGGCGGAAAGAAACAGAGAAATTAAAGCGTGCAAAAAATAACGACCATCTAGCCTGACGAGAATTGAGCCTCTTGGCAGATCTCAAATAAATGAGGTTTTGATGGTCGGTAAAAACAAGAAAAGGGGTACCTGCCCCCTCCAGCCAGTGGCGCCACTCCTCAAGAGCCAGTTTTATCGCCAGCAGTTCCCGATCCCCGACATCGTAGTTCCTCTCGGCGGAGGACAGCCTCCGGGAGAAGAATGCGCAGGGATGGAGCTTGCTATCAGAGGCGGACCGTTGAGACAGAATGGCCCCCACGCCGGTGTCGGAGGCATCCACCTCAACGACAAACTGCCGAGAAGTGTCAGGGTGAAGGAGGATAGGTGCTGAGGAAAACCGAGCCTTGAGTAGCTCGAAAGCTCGCTGGGCATCGGAATTCCAACAGTAAGGCAGGGCAACGGAAGTGAGTTTAGTCAGGGGAGCAGCAATGGAACTGTAATTGCGAATAAAGCGGCGGTAGAAATTTGCAAACCCCAGGAACTGTTGAAGGTGCTTGCGGGAGGTGGGTTGGGGCCATTCTGTCACCGCCTTGATCTTCACAGGGTCCGCCCGGATACTGCCCTCCTCGATAATGAAGCCGAGGAACGGGACCGTGGAAGCGTGGAAGGAACATTTCTCAGCCTTAACAAATAGCTGATTCTCCAACAGCCGCTGGAGAACCTCTCGAACGTGACGGACATGCTCCTGCGGGGATTGAGAAAAAATTAAAATATCATCGATATAAACAAAAACGCTCCTCCCTAGGAGGTCCCGCAGGACGTCGTTCACCATGCTCTGGAAGACTGCTGGGGCGTTAGTAAGGCCGAAAGGGACCACCAGGTATTCGTAGTGGCCCAACGGGGTATTAAAAGCAGTCTTCCACTCGTCCCCCTCACGGATACGCACCAAGTGATACGCATTCCGGAGGTCGAGCTTGGTGAACGTCACAGCTGGAGAGAGGGCTTCAAAGGCGGTGTTAATGAGGGGAAGAGGGTATTTGTTACGGATGGTGACCTGGTTGAGGCCCCGGTAGTCGATGCAGGGTCGCAGGGAGCCATCCTTCTTCCCAACGAAGAAGAACCCTGCACCGACTGGGGATGAAGAGGGACGGATAATACCCGAAGCGAGGGAGTCGTGGATGTATTCCTCCATGGCTAGTTTCTCCGGTCCAGACAGACTGTAGAGGCGTCCCGATGGCAGTTTAGCTCCAGCCAGTAGGTCAATGGCGCAGTCATACGGCCTGTGAGGAGGTAAGGACAGAGCACGTGATTTAGAAAATACTTGCGCGAGGTCGTGATACTCGCTGGGAACATTCGTTAAATCCGGTATAGGTTGCATGGAACAGGGTTTACTGGGCCCCGGAGGGGGTAGTGCAGAACGGAGACAGCTGGCTAGACAGTGGGCACTCCACGCCAGGATGCGACCGGCTTTCCAGTCAATATGGGGATTGTGGAGGCGAAGCCAGGTCTGACCTAAAACCAGAGCAGATTGTTGGGAGTTAATCAGTAATAGCTGAATGGACTCCCGATGATTGCCAGATAGAACTAATTGGATAGGAACGGTGGAGTGGGTAACTAACCCCAACCTCCTACCGTCCAGAGCTAGAGCTGAAATGGGTGAAGTGAGACGTTCCGTGGGAATGCCGGCCCTCCTGGCGAAGGTGATATCCATGAAGCTGGCGTCAGCTCCGGAGTCAATTAGGGCCGAAGAAGATAGGGTCTTGTCCCTCCAAAGGAGAGTAGCCTTGAACATGAGGCGGTCCTGGGCAGCATGGTTGGGGACGATGGGGCTCGTCAGTACGCCCAGTCTTACTGGCGAGCCCCTTCTTTTGGGCGAATGGGACAGGAGGCGATCTGATGGCCAGGCTTGCCGCAATAGAAACAGGATCTGGTGCGCTGACGGCGCTGACGCTCCTCGGGATTGACCGCAACTCTGCCCAGTTGCATGGGCTCTTCCTCGGACCCGCCCGTAGGCGCCCGAGATCCAGTGAAGGAGTGTGAATGAACATTAGAGACGACGGAGGGCGAATGACGCCCGGAACTTCCTCCCCGCTCCCGGGCCCGGATGCGGAGACGATTATCGATGGCTATAGCGAGGCTGATGAGGCTATTAAGGGAGTTGGATTCCTCCCGAGTGGCAAGCTGGTCCTTGAGTTCCTCGCTGAGAGCTTGGCGGAAAGCCCCCTGGAGGGAGGCGTCATTCCATCCTGACTCCGCGGCGAGGGTACGAAACTGAATGGCCATTTCTGCGACACTGCGGTTGCCTTGGCGAACTTGAAGCAGACGCTGGGTAGCGTCACGTCCACAGGTCGGGTGTTCAAACACACGTCGCATCTCTGCCGTAAAGGCTGCGAAGTTGCTGCATAACGGAGCCTGGCTGTCCCAGATGGATGTAGCCCACTCCAGGGCGCTCCCTCCCAGGCTGCTCATAATGAACGCGATCTTGCTGGAGTCAGAGGCGAAGGAGGAGGGCTGCATCCGAAACACTATGTCACATTTAAGTAGAAATTCACGACATCTCCCCAACCCCCCGCGATATAACTCGGGGTGTTGTACACGGGGCTCACGGCTGGAAGTGGGAGCCGGTGCCTCCGGATGGGGTTCGGGAGAGGAAGGAGTAGGGTTGGCTGGAATCCGTAGTAGCGGTTGGTGGAGCGAAAGTTGGGATACTTGCTCCGTGATGCCCCTAACTACTTCCAGCACATCATCCAGACGGCGACCCTGTTGGTCGCTGATCGCAGTTTGGCAGGAGAAGGCGTGGCGAATCTGTTCCAGATCGGCTGGGTCCATATTGTAGGCCAGTTCGTTCTGTTACGATCCTGATACGGGACGAACCCAAGTGCAACGACCAGGAGACAGATTACAGAAAGTGGAACTTTATTAAGCGTTGGGGTGGTCCCAAAGCTGTACACGGGAGCAAAACAGGTTAGTTAGTTAACACAGGATAGCGTCCAACTGAGGACTGCTCCAAGCCGGAGCTGGACTTGAAGAAACACGGAACTGTTCCAAGCCGGAACTGGACTTGAACGGAGGTGTCTAAAACACCGGAACTGGACTGGAACTGGACTGGAACTGGACTGGAAACTGGATCGGAACTGGACTGGAAACTGGACCGGAAGGTCCACTCAGGAAACGGGAACGGCACGGAACTTGTTCCAAGCCGGAACTGGACTTGAACGGAGGTGTATAAAACACCGGAACTGGACTGGAACTGGACTGGGAACTGGACTGGAAACTGGACCGGAAGGTCCACTCAGGAACACAGGGGACGGCACGGAACTTGTTCCAAGCCGGAACTGGACTTGAACGGAGGTGTCTAAAACACCGGAACTGGACTGGAACTGGACTGGAAGCTGGACCGGGAGGTCCACTCAGGAACACAGGGGACGGCACGGAACTTTGTTCCAAGCCGGAACTGGACTTGAACGGAGGTGTCTAAAACACCGGAACTGGACTGGAACTGGACTGGAAACTGGACTGGAGCTGGACTGGGAACTGGATCGGAACTGGGCTGGAACAGGACTGGAAACTGGACCGGGTAGCTTGAGTAACCGGGCAGAAAGCAGAGGTTAAAGGCAGGGTGTTGTGACAGGACTGTAGCTGGTGAATGCACCGCCGAGTTGGAAGGTGTGGCGTAGCTCGGGCAATACTGGCGTAAGCCGGCTGGCATGCAGAGGTCCTGGTACCGCAACACGAGTACGGGAGGTACGTAACACGGGGAGGACAAACACAGCTGCGGGAAGACTGGAACTGCGGCGTCTGGAGGTTTTGAAGGGAAACAGGTAAATGCATGCAGCAGCGAAAGATTAGCAGAGATAGCTACCAGTCAGGAAACCAGGCGAACAGGTATGAACCAGCAGGCTCACAAACACTGGACCAGAAACGGGATACGAAACAAACACGGTAGGTTAGTCAACGAACTGGCGCTGAATAGCAGCCAGCCAGGGGTTTAAATGGTGCAGGAAGTGAAGGAGAAAACGAGAAACAGGTGTGATGTTAAATCAGGAGTGATTGCCGAAGCACAGCAGTGAGGAATGTGAGTAACGAGAGGGGCGAGTGATAGGCGGAAGCTAAAGTGGAAAATGAAACCAAAAGTACCCGAGGGAGACGCCCAGTCCACAGCCAGGAGGGAAACACGGACAAGGGATCCAACATGACACGGAAGGAAACAAGGAAAACATGGAAAACGGACAGGACGGGAACGGAACGTTACAGATTATGTGTTTTTATTTGTGTGTGTGCGTGTGAGACGGAATCTCTTTTTAACCATTCTCACAAATTACCGACTTTGTGAGAGCAGCTCGCAAATACACAAATATGTGTGACCGCTAACGTCACCTAATTTCTGATGATCTCTCATGTAGCCTATGATGCATAGTCTGATAAATTGAGTATTTCAGAGAGAATTATCTCTATACTCAGATATGTTTTTCATGACTTTTCAGACAATTTGAAACTTCCTATTTAAAACAACCTCAGGAGAAATGAGGAGGTTAAATGTTCGTAGGAAATGGTGGCACCGTGGCAATTCTACTCCAGGGAAATTCTGTACACCCCCCCCCCCCCCCCAAGAGCTGCATGAAATCAGATTGATGACAGTTTAAATCTGATACACAGAGGAGAGATTTTCCTTACAGGAAATTGTGTTGAGCGTACAGAGATGAGATATGACTTGAATCGTGTGATTGGTGAATTGTCTCACCCCTATTAACCATGGTGGGCCTCTGAAGCCCCATTCCGCTGTCTGATTTCGTGGCTTGGGTCCTCAGACGGTTCTGTACAGCTTTTCATTAGCGCCGCGTCGGCCGCATGTCTTTGGGGAAGCGCGTTGCCTTGTGAACATCGGAAAAGGACAGATTAGTATGTCAGGGGTCTGAGCCGTCCGTGGTGCCCTGGTGTGTGTGTGTGCTACACACGCATACACCCAAACTTTTAGGGCTTGGGGAGCAAAATCCATTACACCCAACATTTCAACTTTGTGGTTATGGTTTAAACGCCCAAGGCCACTATGTATGTCAATGGCTTTTGATTGCATATAATGAGGGTCCTCCGGAAGTTCGCTGTGCAGTATACCCGTAAGCCCCCCTATAAACCTTTCCCAACTGCAGTGAAAAGAGGACATCTTAAAGTAGGGGAGCCCCAATATAAACACAACTTTTTTCATTCGCCAGGTGTCTCCCCAACCTGAATTTCCCAACCTTACTGTGGGAATGTCACACACGGGGAATCTTTGTTGCAGGCCCGCTGCGATGCTGTGTCTGTCAGTTTCGGCAGTGCGTTACACACACAGGCGCTCTCCTTCTCCTGCACAGGCCTGCAGGTGATGCAGGGGTGGCACAGGCTAATTGCAGTTGCCACAACCAGCCAGAGGAGGTGCTATTGCTTTTCCTGACTCATGTCACTGTGAGACCAACTTGCGGACTGAGATATGCAATTAAACACATTAAAAGCGTAAGTCTTGCAGGGAAACCACGCGGTTCCTGTTTGAGGGCTTGTACACTTGCTTTTGGGATTACCTGATTAACACTTGGGTCAACCTGTTTCTGACAGCCATATAAATGATTCTCATTTACATAAGATGGCTAATGAAATACACTGTAATTGCTGCTGTGTTGCCTGTGGTAGCCAGTCAGCCTCTCCTCTATACTAAGTACAGTCAACCGTGACAAAGACTTCCTGAAATCTGTGTACTTCTGCCTTCTGTAAATTATTTTAAGGACCTGGGGCTACTTTTGTCCTTCTGTTTTTATAGCACCAAAGTGTCAAATGGAGTGCATTTAAGGAAAATGTTTTTTTCTAAAAGCTTTTTACTCCAGAGAGCTGAATGAGATTGACTTGGCATTTTAACATAATTTGCCCGCAAATACTTTTTTAATTCTAAGGGTATTAAAAATTGATTTGATGGGGATAGAAAGTTCTAGCCTGGAAGTGGCTGTTTGCTTAATGCACAAACTCTGCTTCCAGACTGTCTGACTGTTTTACGCTGACGACTTTGAAAACTTTTGTCTCTTGTGACATGTCTGTAAACCCAAAAAATATAAAAAGTGAAAGATTGAAGTCATAAACCTTGAAGTGAGAGATGGATCTTTCACTTTTAACTTTTTTTTTTGTTTCATAGTTACAGTTATTTATTTACCCGCTCCCCGTTACGCGGAGTGTAACAGTACACAAAAATCTTTGTTTGTTACAGTCATTTTGATGTAACGAGTTGGTCCATTTTCCTCTGTGACTGAAATCATACAATCCCCTATAATGCAATATTTCTCATGCGTGCAATCACAGTAATAAAGTTAACATTATCTCCCAATCTCATTGCAGAGTGTCTTCGTGATCATCACTGATGCTGATTTAAAATGTTTTAAAATGCATCATGAAGCAGGATTTCTGAGATAGCTGCATAACTGCACTGAGTAAGAGAAGCAAGATTACTGAGTTAGCTGGATAACTGCACTGTGTAAGAGAAGCAGGATTTCTGAGTTAGCTGGATAACTGCACCGAGTAAGAGAAGCAGTATTACTGGGTTAGCTGGATAACTGCACTGAGTAAGAGAAGCAGGATTTCTGAGTTAGCTGGATAACTGCATTGAGTAAAACCCGGAACCCTCCGTTTAATTTTTCTTGTGGTTCATTTTCGAAGTTGTTTTTTCTCCAAATAAAATTAATTCCAAGCTCCTTTCAGATGCACATGTGCAGTGATGGTTAAATTAAATTTAGGCTGAACCGCTGATTCCTTTTCAAATGAACAGCCGTGGGTTTACACCAACAACAAAAACGTCTTTATTCTCGTGCTCATTCTTTATTCTCATCCAACCGTTCTGTGAGAAAAGGGTGTTTCTGCATGAACTATTTATGCAAATGCAGAATATATCCAAGAGTTATTTGTTTGTGACTGCTGTGTGTATGTGATGAGGCCTTTTGCCACTGGGAGGAAAGTAGAGTAAATTGTTGTGTTTCTGCTGAAGACGGCTCTTTGGTTTCTGGATGGCAGGAAACCGTGCAGGACATGAGCTCCATGTGTACCATTCACACACATACATGGAAGCATATCTGATATGTTGTCATAAACCGTACGTGAATGTTTAGTAAAATATATAAATTTGTACCTAAATTTACAATGAATGTAGCATTGCCAGTTGTGCGTAAACATTTATTGAAAATGGGAATATGAAGAAATGCTATAATTCTATCATGCGTTAGAATCGTTGGGGTTCTGCGGCTTGGGAACCCCGTATTCTAGGACAACGCCCCCCAGATCCACACAGCCGTAACCCCTGAGAACAGCGAGGTGGAACAGTGTGCGGTGCAGAGGGAACTGGAGAACTCCAGAACGTGCAAATGGCCTGCAAGCTTTATTTGGGAGCCGTGCACAGCTGTGTTGTGTGTTGCTGACAAGCGTTCCACTCGGATCGCTAATTAGCATCTAATTCAGTAATTCAGTTGTTTATGGATTTGTGGATGACTGTAATGAATGCTCCATGAAAGTGTTTGATTGTCATGAAATCCAAACTGATTTTCAGATGAAACCCGTCTCTCCAGACACTGCACACAGGACCCGGAAAGCACAGCATTATGGGATACACAAGTAAGTCTGGAGGAGAGCAGTGCACAGCTGGGGAATTCTTATTAAAGTGTGTGCGTGCGTGCGTGCGTGCGTGCGAGTGCGTGTGTGATTTTTCACATGTATGTTTGTGTATGTACTGTACGTACAGGTTCTCTGTAATCATCCCTAGCTGTGACCTGCTCAGGGACCTGACGAGTCACATCTAAAAGCATGTCATACACACCATCGCTGGTCACATCTAAAGGTATGTCATACACCATCACTGGTCACATCTAAAGGTATGTCATACACACCATCGCTGGTCACATCTAAAGGTATGTCATACACACCATCGCTGGTCACATCTAAAAGCATGTCATACACACCATCGCTGGTCACATCTAAAGGTATGTCATACACAACATCGCTGGTCACATCTAAAGGTATTTCATACACACTATCGCTGGTCACATCTAAAGGTATTTCATACACACTATCGCTGGTCACATCTAAAGGTATTTCATACACACTATCGCTGGTCACATCTAAAGGTATGTCATACACACCATCGCTGGTCACATCTAAAGGTATGTCATACACACCATCGCTGGTCACATCTAAAGGTATGTCATACACAACATCGCTGGTCACATCTAAAGGTATTTCATACACACTATCGCTGGTCACATCTAAAGGTATTTCATACACACTATCACTGGTCACATCTAAAGGTATTTCATACACACTATCGCTGGTCACATCTAAAGGTATTTCATACACACTATCGCTGGTCACATCTAAAGGTATTTCATACACACCATCGCTGGTCACATCTAAAGGTATGTCATACACCATCGCTGGTCACATCTAAAAGCATGTCATACACACCATCGCTGGTACATCTCTGGCCTTGGATAGCTCATGCAGGCCATGAACGCAGGAGCTGTTTTCATTGATGCAGATTAACAAAAACTCTAAGACATAGTCTTACAAAGATACAAATCTACAGGAGGGGTTTTATGTTTAACATCGTAAACTCTTCATGTGTAATGAGGGTGATGTCATTATGACGATCTGAGATACTCATTGGATCATCAGTGCATTCAGTGAGTGCTGATTTTGGGAAAAGCGTAAATAACTGTCACAACGTGCCTTTTAATGGTACAGTACTGAATACCGCAGTGAAGTGGATAAGGACATAAGGTATTCCACAGGGCTTACAGGGGCCGGGAACATTGTCATTCCTCACATCTCCCTCAGAGAAAACTCTGTTCCCTCTGGCATGTTCCTCATGGCACTGGATTGTTGCTATGGGTAGAGCTTGGATTGTTGCTATGGGTAGAGCCTGGATTGTTGCTATGGGTAGAGCCTGTGAACCTCTGGGCCACATTTAAAGATCAGGTTTGCACAGCTGTGTGTGTCTGTCTGATTCATCATACTGAGGCAATGGTGCTGATGACATCATTATGTCAACCCCAAATGGCAATCCCCAGTGCTGCACTGTACTTCTAAAGGAATCATTCGCTGCAGCAGGTGTATATATATATATATATATATATATATATATACACACATACAGTGGTGCTCGAAAGTATTCAAACCCCTTCACTTTTTGCACACTTTATTTTGTTGTAGATTTAATTTTAAATGGATAAAATTGCCATTTTCGCCCATCAATCTACACTCAATAACCCATAATGACAAAGTGAAAACATGTTTTCGAAATTTTTGTAAATGTATTAAAAATCAAAAACTGAAATCTCATGTGCATAAGTATTCATACTCTTTGCTTTAATGTATTTTTAATGTAGCATATTTCATATTTGGTCGCATATCCTTTGCATGCTGTTACCTCCTGATGTCTGTGACCCATCAACATCAAAAGACTCTCGATATCTTATTTTCTGGTACTGTTACAAGCGATATATACACTATAACCTCTCTGCATTTGAATGGATCTCTATGGGAATTTGGGGGTGGGACTAGATTTAGCTGTAAATTACACTGGAACAGTATGGAACACATGGTTGGCTAAATGGCTCCAAGTCATCAGTCATCATTTGTCAGGAGAAACGACCCTTAAAGTGATCCATCCATATCTACTGCATATCTGGCAGCAGAGTGATGGCTTGTTTGATACCTCAGATCCTTGATGACTTAGAACCATTTCACCAACCATGTATTGCATACTGTTCCAGCATAATTTACTATAATATAGTAATATAGTATAATATTTACTACAATATAGTCCCACCCCCCAATTCCCAATTCTCAAAAGACTCTGGCATCAAAAAATATTGGACAGTTTAACATAATGTAGAATAAAGTCATCATTTTTAATATTTGGTCGCATATTCTTTGCATGCCATGACTTCCTGATGTCTGTGACCCAACAACATCAAAAGACTCTTGATATCTTATTTCCAGGTACTCTTAGAAGCGATACTATAACATCTCTGCATTTGAATGGATCTCTATGGGAATTGGGGGGTGGGACTAGATTAAGCTGTAAATTACACGGGAATAGTATGGAACCCATGGCTGGCTAAATGGCTGTAAGTCATCAAGGGTCTGAGGTATCAAACGAGTCTCAAACCATCACTCTGCTGCCAGATATGCAGTAGATATGGATAGATCACTTTAAGGGTTGTTTCTCCTGACAAATTTTCCTATTAAACTCTATGGAAAAATAAGTCAGGAGAAGAAACCCTTCAAGTTATCCATCCATATCTACTGTATTTCTGGCAGCAGAGTGATGGTTTAAGGCTTGTTTGATACGTCAGACCCTTGATGACTCAGAGCCATTTAGCCAACCATGTGTTCCACACTGTTCCAGTGTAATTTAAAGCTAAATCTAGTCCCACCCCCCAATTCCCATAGAGATCCATTCAAATTCAGAGGTATAGTATCGCTTCTAAGAGTACCTGGAAATAAGATATCACGGGCCCTATCTTGGCGATCTTGGCGCTTAGTCTAAGCGCATGGCGCTAAGTCCATTTAGGGCGTGTCCAAGTCCACTTTTGCTATTTTAACGGCGTGTTTTTTTGGCGCTAAGCACGGCGCATGGCGCAACTGGGCTGAACCTAGTCGCTTCATTAATTATAGGTGTGTCTTGGGCGTGACATTCAATAAACCAATCAAAATGTCATATCCCATTCCCTTTAAAAGCCTGCTTTTCCACCTTGGCGGATTGCTTATGATGGCGAAACAGACATGCTCGTGCGTGTTTAGTGTGATCAAGGAATAGGCTAAATGGAGTATGATCAATATTATTCGGACTAACCATTAGCCTATGATTTCCCGGTAATTCCAGACAGGGCTGTTATTTTACAAAATATTTGCGGTTAAATTTCGTTAAAAGGACCTGCAACAGCTGAGAATAAGCTATCAATGGCTTCAGTCTCACATTAGAAAACGCCAAATTAGCCTGCTTGTTCAGCGAATTTCGTTTGATTATGCAATGAAAGTGTCAAACATCAATTCCAAGGGGCTGTTCTCATGGAGTTCTCGAAGTTCAAGCTTCATCCAAAGTTCATTAGGCTACCTGCATAGTAGGCTAATATTGATTAATAACATACATACCGTTATTTTGCCTTAATGATGACACTAAATAGCCATACAATAAAGCTGTCAGGTTCGCAACCCATAAGTTCACGCATATTTCCCCTTGTTTAATAATGTCCTGTT
This sequence comes from Synaphobranchus kaupii, assembly GCA_029718625.1. NCBI lineage: Eukaryota > Metazoa > Chordata > Actinopteri > Anguilliformes > Synaphobranchidae > Synaphobranchus > Synaphobranchus kaupii. Next base: position 222,452 of record CM056377.1, on the reverse strand, counting down.
TATGGAAATGTGACCAACCTGTTTTACTCATAGCGTAATCCTTTAAAACAATCCACTTTCCCAGGAAGACCGTTAAACGTGCAGAGAATGGCATTAAAATGAATTGTGAATTAATTGTGTAACGTGCTGCAAATTTGTTTTAGTTTCTAATTAGACGCTTAGTTCTCTTTAAAATCGTTTTGTTCAGTTAAGGAATAACGGGTGAAATCAGCTGGGTTTTAAACGGTGAGAGTATGGAAACCTGGTCACTGTCATTTAAAAAAATATGAAGGACGAAGAATAGCTAAGGTTACAATTTAGTTAACATGGTGACATCTCCGTTTTTTAACCATAGGCTATCGAAAAAAACCTTATGTACAGCGAATTCGCTGTAGCCTAGGCTATTTGAAAAACAATAAATGCAATATTCACTGGACAAGGTTTTGAACTTTTTTCAGTCACAAACCATTCTATTTACTTACAGGCTGTATTCATAGATAAACAGAGCTGTATTGTAATGACATCTGAAGCGCATTTTCAGAACTTAAATGTCCGTCTATTGCCGTACGCGAGTTTCCATTGAATGACAATTCACGCATTAGGTGCAAAGACAATTCGCGCATTAGGCTTGATAGCTATAGGTGTTATCAGCTCCTTTTTAATGGATAGCCATTGTCCCGTACCATCGCACATCGCCTGGATGTTGATGGAGTGGGCTGAGAGCAATGTAATGTGGCATTGTTTCCCTTCGCTGAGGGAGGTATGGACCTATGGAACCTTTTATTATTATGCATTTTTGATATAGCCTACACAATAATAATATTTCACATTGTGATCTAGATATTTTAGTCATGCCTGTGCATGCCCCTGTGTGTAACAGACAGGAGAGTATGCGCGTTGTGCACACGCCTATGTAGACGCACTTATATGCGCCGTTAAAATAGCATGTAAACAACTGCGACATGACTTTAGACCAGGTTTGTGGTGGTTCTAGCGCAAGCGCTTTCTGCTGGCTCAAGATAGCAATACGCCAAAAAGAATACTGGCCACTCCTCATCTTAAGACCAACACGCCCAGTTCACTAATGATGGCGCAAGAGTTACGCCGTCAAACATGCTAGTTTGACGGCGTAAGCGTTAGGCGTTATTATGGACCTAGCGCCGGGTGTAAGATAGCAAAGACACTTGCGTTTGCGTTAGCGCCGCTTTGCGCCGGGTGTAAGATAGGGCCCCAGGAGTCTATTGATATCCTTTTACCACTGACCTCTGCAACTCCTTTCTCCACTCCTTCAATAATAAAATCTCCCAAATAAATACCTCCCTGACTGCCTCCATCACTAACTCCTTCACCTCCCCCCCCCCGACTTTCACCCTCCCCCTCCCTGATCGCCCACCTACCCCCCCCCTCACTGCCTTTTCCCCTGTTGATTCCTCCCTCATCTCTGACATCATCACCGTCTCCAAGACCACCACCTGCTCCCTCGACCCTCTCCCCACTACCCTAACTAAGACCTGCCTCCCCGTCCTCATCCCCCACCTCACCACCCTTTTTAATCAGTCCCTAGCACTTGGTCATGTTCCCTCGGCCTATAAACTGGCCGCTGTCACTCCCATCCTTAAAAAGCCCTCCCTCGACCCAACCATCCTCACCAACTACCGCCCCATCTCCAACCTACCATTCCTGTCCAAAACCCTAGAACGAATTGTCGCCGCCCAACTTCACTCCCATCTTCAGTCCTACAATCTCTATGAACCCCTTCAGTCTGGTTTCCGCCCCCTCCATAGCACTGAAACTGCTCTTGTCAAAGTCACCAATGATCTCCTCACCTCTGCTGATTCAGGTGCCCTTAACATCCTGCTGCTCCTGGACCTTAGTGCCGCTTTTGACACTGTGGACCACTCCATCCTCCTTCAAAGGCTGGGGCAGCTGGGTGTTGAGGGCACCGCACTTGACTGGTTCACCTCATACCTCTCTGGCAGACAACAATTCATCTCTCTCTCCGGTCACACCTCCTCCCTTTCCCCTGTCACGCAGGGGGTCCCCCAGGGCTCGGTCCTCGGGCCCCTGCTCTTCATCTGTTACATATTTCCCCTTGGTCACATCATCCGCAAATTTAACATGGACTTCCACTGCTACGCCGACGACACTCAGATTTACATTAGCACAAAATCCACTCAGAACCCACCCCTCACCCACATTAATACCTGCATCTCCACAATTAAAACCTGGCTGACCCATAATTTCCTCAAACTCAACAGTGACAAAACTGAACTCCTACTCATTGGCACCAAATCCACACTTTCAAAGACCGGCCCCATCTCACTCACCATCGATGACTCAACCATCACTCCCTCCCCCCTGGCACGCAACCTTGGTTTCATCCTTGACCCCACCCTCTCCTTTGTCCCCCATGTCAGCTCTGTCATCAAGACCTCATACTTCCACCTCCGCAATATTGCCAAAATCAGACACTGCCTCTCCCCCTCTGCTGCTGAAAACCTCATTCACGCCTTTATCTCCTCCCGCCTCGATTATTGCAACTCCCTTCTTACTGGTATCACCTCCCACTCCCTCCATAGACTCCAAATGGTCCAGAACTCCGCTGCCCGTCTACTCACTCACACCCGGTCCCGTGAACACATCACCCCTGTACTCCAATCTCTTCACTGGCTCCCCATCAAAGAGCGCATTAACTTTAAAGTTCTCCTCCTCACCTTTAAAGCCCTCCACAGCCTGGCCCCCCCCTACCTGACTGACCTCCTCCTGCCCCTCCGCCCCACCCGAACCCTCCGCTCTTCCGCCACCACCACCCTCTTCATACCATTTTCCAAACTCAAAACCTTTGGCGATCGAGCCTTTTCCAGGACTGCACCCCGACTCTGGAACTCACTCCCACAAACCGTCAGAGACTCACCCACACTCCCCACTTTCAAATCCCGGCTAAAAACATTTCTTTTCTCCCAAGCCTACAACCTCCCCTACCCCTAAATGACCCTCCTCCGTTTCTCCTCCCACCCTAACCATCTGCTCAGCCTCCCCTCTTCTTCTCTCTCTTCTCCTCTCACCCCGTCCACCATGTTATTCTCTGTGAATTTTGTACATGTTTATTTACTGTCCCAGTTGTTTTTTGTTTATTTTGTGTGTTCCACCAGCCAGTTACTCCACCTTCATCTCATTTGTTACCATCTCTCCTTTTGTTTTGTTGTCTTTTGTGTTTCTGTTCCCCCCTCACAAATTCTGTAAGCGACCTTGGGTTCTGAAAGGCGCTATATAAATAAAATGTATTATTATTATTATTATTTTATATAGAGTCATGATGGCATCACCTGTTTACCTGTGGAATACCTGTTTACCACAGAAGTTGTTTGAGAGAATGGCAAGAATGTGCAAGGCCGTTATCAAGGCAAAGGGTGGCTACTTTGAAGAATCTAAAATATATTACTTTTTTTAATTTGTTTAACACTTTTTTGGTCTTTGCATAATTTAATTTGTGTTCTCATAGTTTTGATGTCTTTACTATTCCAAAATGTGGAAAACAGTAAAAATAACGGAAAAAAAATTATGAGTAGGTGTGTCCAAACTTTTGACTGGTACTGTATATATGTAATCTAATAATATGTAGCTTGATTAATTTTCTTAGGTTATAGAACCTACCTTTATGAAATTCCATCATGCTTAGCAAACTGGTCTTCCTGTTTGGCATTTTAATACAACTCCCATGAAGCTGTAGGGAATATGCATTTAATTAATACACGAGGCACCAAAATGTAGCGACCAGGTACGAGTCTGATAGCAGTGAGCAAGATGATCAGTAACATGATCTCTCAATCATCAGAGTCCGTACGCGGGGCACCAAAAATGTAGGGGACATACCTCTATTTATACACGGGGCGTCACTTATGTACTGCGATACGCCACTACCATCCTTATACAACTGGTGGCATGGTTTTGTATAATAAATCAGTCTCATAAAATTTATATATTATTCTCAAAAGAGAATATACTAACTAAAAATGGGTAACTTGAATTAATAATTAAATTAATTACCAATAAAATTACACATTAATAATTGTCTTAGCAAAATCACAATATCATGTACTCAGTTGATACCGAATTAATATAAATGATCCAGCTAGAAGGTGAAGGCATTTTGGGGGATCCCTGCGATTAGCATTGGCTGATTCAGTTCAACACAAGAGCAACATTAATACAGGCAATCTTGGATAAATGTAATAGTTTATTGAACACAAAGTACCAAACAGAGCAAGGCACGATTCACTACTATAATGTACAACAAACTATGTGTGTGTGTGTGTGTGTGTGTGTGTGTGTGTGTGTGTGTGTGTGTGTGTGTGTGTGTGTGTGTGTGTGTGTGTCGCGTTGGGCGTGTGTGGAATTTCCATGTTCTCCTACGTGTGAGGGTTGCCACGGACACGTGTTCAATGAGAACAAAGAAACTAAGATGGAGGGAGGTTTGAAACTAGCTTTTGCTGGAGCTAGCTACTAATGGCGGCGCATGAACCATACCACACACATAAGGGATAGCCGTAAGCTTAAATGCGTGTGCGTTGAGATCAGCGTGCAGTGTTAGGATTACGGCTGGTTAGTGTTTAAAGATAGATCGCATGCAAGATACGCTCTGTGCGTGGATGCATTAAACCTAACGCAGCGCGGTGGATGGCATAAAACCATCCAAAATAAAACGGTAACACAAAACTTTTACAGAACACATTAACCTTACAATAGCAGTTACATACATCCAGTCACAAACATGTTTCTTTTGCTAACTAATATGCTATTGCCCATGTTACAGCCTTACTTGAATTAAGGTCCGTTAAATTGGTTCCTCCGTTGGATCGCACACTCACAGTGAAAAGGGGAAATCTGGTCGCCCTGATTCTGTTGTGGCGAGTTCGCAGGGGTTGTGGAAGATAGGGCAAACGTCCGCCTCATCTTGGGTCCCTGGAACAGCTTTCTTTGGTCGTTCTTACGGGATAATGGAACCGGTCGCATTATCTCTCCCGAACTATGCAGCGCCATCCTACTGCAGACCGCTTGCCTCTTTGGGGACTCACTGGCGGTGCTCTGCTACAGGATCAGTGGCTGCGTGGTCCACTTGCTGGTTCTTCTTGACCACCGGGTGCTCGCGTTGCCTCCTTGCGCCTCGTCTCCGGTCCTCCGTGGCCGATAGCCGGGGGTAGATGAGCCCGCCTCGCTCGGTTGGGTCGGCGCCACGGGCTGCCGATGCTTCCTGTAGAGCGAGGGCTCGGACCCCGGGCGTGCTCCAGGCCTCACGGGCCCAGAGACGAGACACGTTCAGCGGACAACTGGCCCGGAAGAAAACTGCGGGAAGAACTGGGTTGAACTGGCTGTGTTGCCCCTACATATAAACTTTATTGCCAGTCGCGCATTCCGCTGTGCAGGATCACGTTACAGTGCGGAAATCACAACTGGTACAACGTCCTACGTCACTTCCAACGTGGAGGAGGAGCCTCCTGTGGACTGTATGGACTTGTAGTTCTTATTGTCCCTACAAAGCATTTCACCAACATCTTAAAGACATGCTAGACAAAGATACTGCAATGAACCATGGGAGCATAAGGCTCTCACTTTTACAACATAGAAAATGGTACTGACACACATTACTTGATTGACAGAGGCAAAGTACCGACATGCTTCCTGTCATTAATGTAGCATGGGGCTGTGCTTCCTGTCGTTAATGTAGCATGGGGCTGCGCTTCCTGTCGTTAATGTAGCATGGGGCTGCGCTTCCTGTCGTTAATGTAGCATGGGGCTGCGCTTCCTGTCGTTAGTGTAGCATGCGTCTGCGCTTCCTGTCGTTAATGTAGCATGGGACTGCGCTTCCTGTCGTTAATGTAGCATGCGTCTGCGCTTCCTGTCGTTAATGTAGCATGCGTCTGTGCTTCCTGTCGTTAATGTAGCATGGGACTGCGCTGCTGAAGCGGCTGTTGCAGCGAAGCTCCCGTTTCTCTGAAGCCCCAGCTGGTGACGGTCGGGCCAGTTGTGCTTTGTACACTTCAGTGCTGTTAAATCCTGTAAACCCAAGAAGGTGAAGTGACTTGTACGATGACACGAGCACAAACGACCCCGCCAGTCAGGTGTTTTCCTGCGCTCTTCATTCCCACCGGATATTTACAAGGAAAAAATAAGTCAAAGCAAACGGCGCGCTAACAGCACAATGTGCTCCCTTTGGTTGGACTGCCAAGCTGTTTGCTTACAACAAACAGGAGCGGCGCACGGTAAGAAATGAACAGGTACCGGTCAAAACCCAGTAGGGCTCACTCACTATATCACAAACGGCCAAAACATAGTGCTGAAGAATATTATATATAGCACACAGTAAACTAAATCCCAAATCCAGCACTGAGGCGACTTCTTAACGCCCTCTCTCCACCAAACTGAACTCTTTCCCTTGGCTTCTTCTCCTCATAACAGCCACACAGGCCTTCAAAGTGCATGTGTGCTGCCTATGGGCATGAGAGAGACAGTGTGTGTGTGTGTGCGTGTGTGTGCTTGCGCATGTGTCTTTGTATGTGTTCACGTGCTTGTGCGTGTGTGCACGTGTGTGTGTTCGTGTGCATGTGTTTTTGTGTGTGTGTGTGTGTGTGTGTGTGCGCGCGCTTGCATGCACGCAAGTGTATATGGCCGATTTTTATTTGAGCTGAGTGGCTTAATCACTGTAGCTTGGAGGGTTTTTGGTGAAGGGAGTGGAGATTCACTTTCACGAGTCGGTGAGCATGTCCTTGTTTGAAAATAAGATGTCTGTCACGGGCTGTAAGTATGAGGCCAAGTACAACTACTCTTGCAATGTTGCAGTGTCGTATGATGGTTAAGAGGAACTGGGCTTGCACCTGAGAGGCTGCAGGTTCCATTCCCAGGTGGGGCACAGCCGTTGTACCCTTGAGCAAGTTGCTTCAGCAAATATCCAGCTGTGTACAATACATTTATACAGCTGGATATCTCTGTCTAAGAGTGTCTGACAGATTCCTAAATATGATGTAAAGTTTACTGTAAATCTTGCTGTGAAGCGCATGTGGTCAACTTGAGAACCACAGCGATTGAGTCACTGCAAGTCACTGCAAGTCACTGAGTCACTGCAAGTGTCAAGGTCTCTAAATAGACAATGAAAATGAAAGCAGAGTAACGGGTGAGTCTGAATTACTCTGTGACGTGCAAGCAGGCATGACTTAGCCACAGAGCACCTGTCTTAGCCACAGAGCACCTGTCTTAGCCACAGAGCACCTGTCTTAGCCACAGAGCACCTATCTTAGCCACAGAGCACCTGTCTTAGCCACAGAGCACCTGTCTTAGCCACAGAGCACCTGTCTTAGCCACAGAGCACCTGTCTTAGATACAGAGCACCTGTCTTAGCCACAGAGCACCTGTCTTAGATACAGAGCACCTGTCTTAGCCACAGAGCACCTGTCTTAGCCACAGAGCACCTGTCTTAGATACAGAGCACCTGTCTTAGCCACAGAGCACCTGTCTTAGCCACAGAGCACCTGTCTTAGCCACAGAGCACCTGTCTTAGCCACAGAGCACCTGTCTTAGCCACAGAGCACCTGTCTTAGATACAGAGCACCTGTCTTAGCCACAGAGCACCTGTCTTAGCCACAGAGCACCTGTCTTAGCCACAGAGCACCTGTCTTAGATACAGAGCACCTGTCTTAGCCACAGAGCACCTGTCTTAGCCACAGAGCACCTGTCTTAGCCACAGAGCACCTGTCTTAGCCACAGAGCACCTGTCTTAGCCACAGAGCATCTGTCTTAGCCACAGAGCACCTGTCTTAGCCACAGAGCACCTGTCTTAGATACAGAGCACCTGTCTTAGCCACAGAGCACCTGTCTTAGCCACAGAGCACCTGTCTTAGCCACAGAGCACCTGTCTTAGCCACAGAGCACCTGTCTTAGCCACAGAGCACCTGTCTTAGCCACAGAGCACCTGAGGAATCTAAAAGTAAACCACAGAGTGGAATACCAGTAAAGCGGAACCGTGTCCGCGACAGGGAAGGAAAACGCAAAGAAATAGGGAACAAAACCCCCGGCGTAGCCAACGAAAAACAACCCATAAAATAGGGTCTCGAGACTCGAGCAGAGTACAGGTAGAAAATACCTCCGACTCTCAATTAGAGAAAGGATTAAACGGAGGTAAGTAAAACACAAATTAAATGATAGCGACCCACAATAATAGGGGTCTCGAAGGCTTGAGTATAGATAGGAAAGAGGAAATATAATCTCAATACCAGAGAGCAGTAACATAGAGAGATAAAAGAAAAGGAAACGGTAAAGTAAAAACTCTCAATGAGAACAGAACAGGAGAGCAGAAACGAGGGACAGAGAATGCAAATGTGAAACGAAATCCTAAAGGTGCACTCATGCATATAAAGGTAAGTCCCGCGTTACTCCAAAGCAAGGCGATGGAGCAAAGTGGTCTCCTTTAAATGCCTAAGCCTGTACCGTACCGGCAACGTGTAGTTTGTAAGAGAACACCGAAGCATCGGAAAACGGAAGCCCAGAGCTTTTACAGTCGGCAGGTAACCTAGGACAGGTGAAAAGAATAAGTGCCTGGAGAAAACGAAAACCCAGAACAGACGACGGAAAAATGAAGCAAGAGCGTCCTCGTGCCGCTCCGAGGAGGAACGACCGCAGAAACCACAAGAGGCTACCAAAACCATGACACCTTGCTGAGTCAGGACAGGGTCCAGGTTCAGCTATTTCTCTCAGACAGCCTGGGCTGTAACGGGTCACCGCTCCTCTACCCCCGCCCAACCACGACGTTAATGATCCACACTCCGTTTCATTCCCCTGTGTCTTTTATGGCTCTTATCCGTCTGTTTTTACTGTTAAGCTTCTTTATAGAGTGATAAAGTAAAGACAGTGTAGGCTACTCAAGGTAATTGTAAGCAAGATCTATTATCTCTGTTGGCATGTTGGTTTCAGCCTGTAGGCCTCTATATTCAGCGGTTGAACATTTATCAGTTTGAATAAATAGATATGATGAATTCCAAATAAGGCTAGTTGTTTTGTTTTTTTTTGAGCACTGTTTTTTTTGAGCACTGTTTTTTTAATTTGTTTTTCTGATTTTTCCCCATTTTGGGGTTTGGACGGGTGGGTGGGGGGGTTGGGGGGGGTGGGGTGGGTGGGGGAGTTTGGGTAGGTGGGGGGGGTTGTGTGGTTGGGTGGGGTGGGGGAGGGTTGGGTGGTTGGGGGGTTGGGTGGTTGGGCGGGGTTGGGTGGTTGGGCGGTTGGGTGGGGTTCGGTAGGGTTGGGTGATTGGGTGGTTGGGTGGGGTTGGGTGGGTTGGGTGGTTGGGGGGGTGGGGGGGGGTTGGGTGGTTGGGCAGGGTTTGGTGGTTGGGCAGGGTTGGGTGGTTGGGTGGTTGGGTGGGGTTGGGCAGGGTTGGGTGGTTGGGGGGTTGGGTGGTTGGGCAGGACAAATAGAGATGGAGACCCTAAGCGTTGTTTCCCTTCACACAGGAAGTAGCTTTCAGAGAGGCAGTTTTGGTCGCTCCACTTGAACTTCCCCGGGCCGCTTGTTGCTATGGCGCCACAGATGTGGGACAACGGCTGCTCTGGTTGGCTCCACCCTTCTCAGTTGCTCCATGCCACACTCAGCCCATTGGGCCAGAACCAGAACCACTGCCTGAGGCCCAACCACACTGTTTTTTAAATTTGTTTTTCTGATTTTTCCCCATTTTGGGGTTTGGACGGGTGGGTGGGTTTGGACAGGTGGGGGTGGGTGGGGGGGTTGGTGAGGGTGGGGTGGGTGGGGGAGTTTGGGTAGGTGGGGGGGGGTTGTGTGGTTGGGTGGGGTGGGGGGGGTTGGGTGGTTGGGGGGTTGGGTGGTTGGGCGGGGTTGGGTGGTTGGGTGGGGTTCGGTAGGGTTGGGTGGTTGGGGGGGTTGGGTGGGGTTGGGTGGGTTGGGTGGTTGGGGGGGGGTGGGGAGGGTTGGATGGTTGGGGGGTTTGGGTGGTTGGGCAGGGTTCGGTGGTTGGGCAGGGTTGGGTAGTTGGGTGGTTGGGTGGTTGGGCAGGGTTGGGTGGTTGGGTGGTTGGGTGGGGTTGGGCAGGGTTGGGTGGTTGGGTGGGGTTGGGCAGGGTTGGGTGGTTGGGTGGTTGGGGGGTTGGGTGGTTGGGCAGGACAAATAGAGATGGAGACCCTAAGCGTTGTTTCCCTTCACACAGGAAGTAGCTTTCAGAGAGGCAGTTTTGGTCGCTCCACTTGAACTTCCCCGGGCCGCTTGTTGCTATGGCACCACAGATGTGGGACAACGGCTGCTCTGGTTGGCTCCACCCTTCCCAGTTGCTCCACGCCACACTCAGCCCATTGGGCCAGAACCAGAACCCAAAGAGCCGGCTCTGCCTGAGGCCCAACCACACGGGCCCTGGTGCCGTGCTGTTCTTTAGCTCCGCCTCCAGCACACGCTTTAGCTCCGCCTCCAGCGTGCGCTGGTCGTGTCGGGACTCGATACGCAGGAGGCCCTTGTAGTGATTATTGCAGTAGTCCAGAGCTCTCTCCCAGGTCTTATTCTCCTGAATGAGATGGATCTCTTCTGCAAGGGAGACGCACACACTCATGTTACTGTTGCACTTTTTCATGCCTTGTGTTATTCTATTTTTGCATTAAATACATTCAAAATGCTCATGTTTTGTGTGTCAGTCGGCTACACCAAACGAGAGAACGGATACCACGCACACGCGTACGCCAGCTGTAGCCTTTGTCGCACCATAAACTTCTTTTAGTAACTGAGATTAGAGTATACCCTGATCCCCTCTTATCTTCATCATTTGATGTTCACCAGCAGAAGTGGGTGCATCCTTACCTTTATAACACATGACCTCAGCTGTCATATGACACTCTTGTGCTCCCATTTTCCCGTTAATTATGTACCCACAGTCACTTCCTTCCTCGGGTTCCTTCTCCCAGTTTCTGAAGGTGGAGCACGCTCCGTCTGACCACTCCCAGGCCGTGTGCATGAGGCCGATCCAGAAGGGGGTGCTGCCGTTCGTCCTCACGTCCTCATTCTGTTCCTTTGTACTGATGCTGACCAGGTCACTGTGGTGCTCCCTGCAGTAGCTCTGAGCCTCACGCCAGGACCTTTGCTCCTGTATTTGGGTGTATTGGAGAGAGCGACCGCTGTCTCCTACAGACACACGCACACACGCATACACACACACATATACACACATACATACACAAACGCACACACACATGTACACATATACATCCACAAACGCACGCACACGTGCACACACACATACACAAACGCACACACATACACAAACACGCACACATACACAAACGCACACACACAAACACGCACACATACACAAACACACACGTACGTACACACATACACAAACGCACGCACACAAACGCACACACATACACAAACGCACACACACAAACACGCACACATACACAAACGCACACACATACACAAACACACACACACACACAATGAAGTTAACTAGGACTCCGTGTCTAGTTTCTGCAGAAATGCTACATTGCTTTTGTGCTGCTTGCACCGTTAGAACCAGATTTTCTATAGACATGCTTGGATGAAAATTTGGATCACAAAACTACTGACTTTAAAACCCTGTGTCCTTCCCCTTGCCAAACTCATAATCTGCCTGTATCTTCAAGCCGAGGTGTTTTTAAAAAAACAGAAAATAAACGGTAGAAAGTATTGAAAATAGTCCTACAGAGTTTCACGGTTTGTTAGTTTGGTTTCGGTTACGCTCATACTTGGTGAATCTAATGTCAATGTTGGTAGTTGATATAGCCACATTAAGGCTGCCTGTGGCTCTGGGTTCTAAAACATCTTTTGGGGGGGATCTTTCTGGGCCATGAGATTTGTAACATTGCTGCCAAATGCGATGTTATTGGTGGAATGCAATTCAGCATTATTGGACAGACCTTGCCTGCTGATAGATTGAGCGGTCTCTTGATTACAGCACAATCAACATTTGGCCTGAGTTTGGCTGCAGTTGTGACGGACGCTAACCATGCAAGCGTGACCCCCTCCTTACCTTTGGTGTAACACATGAATGATTTGATCTCGGCGCAGTTCAGCTCATCCCACAGGCCACTTGCTGTCATGACATAGCAGTAAAGTTTCCATCCTCCATCACTAAAGTCCTCAGAATTATTGTACTTCACATCATCTCCATTAGACCATTTCACAGGACTACGTCTCAGACCGATCCACGTAAGCTCTTTAGGTATTTCGGGTCTTTGTGTGTCGCCCTGGCTGTGCAGAGTAACCAGGTCAGTGTGATTCTTCCTGCAGTAGGTCTGAGCCTCAGTCCAGTTCTTCCTTTCTGCTGTTGTGTGGAATGATCGTTCGTAGTGACTGGAGAAGACTGAGGACTGAAGAGCTGGGGACAGGTAACACACCCTCAGTCCATCGTTTATAACATTCTCAGTCAGGCATGAGTAATGGATCAGTCCATTCTCAAACACATTCCCCAGCAGGCATAAGTAATGGATCAGACCGTTCTCAAACACATTCCCCAGCAGGCATGAGTAATGGATCAGTCCGTTCTCAAACACATTCCCCAGCAGGCATAAGTAATGGATCAGACCGTTCTCAAACACATTCCCCAAATCCTGAGAGTCAGTGTGTGTATGTTCCAGATGGAGGCTGGGCTACAGGTTCGCATGCTTGCTGGGGCAGTTTTTATTGATTGATTGATTGATTGATTTAATTGGCCAGTGTGGCTGAATGGATGTAGAAATTCAGTAGTGAATGTTTTCCCTCATTCCTCAAACCTTTATTCCCAAAAAAGCTAAATCTTCATTTTGAGTATTCATATTGAGTTTGCCCCCAAGCTTGAGTTTTGCATTTCAAAAATAATTTTTCATATTTCATTTGACAGTCCCATCCAATGAATGTTACCACAGATAAAGTATTGGGGTAATTTACCATCTTGTGCTGCTGGCTAATCCATGCATTAATCTTATAGCATGTGTCGGATACAACCAGAGAGGTGTGCAACCGTTAGGCAGCTTCATGGCTTTTCGCTATCAATAGCAATGTAGCTATGTCTACCAGCTTGCGCATCCAACTAGGGATGACATAGTGCATTCAAAGGTTTTAATATTAATGCACGTGTACACTATTCGGTTAGCTTGTCAGATTTGTGTCACATTTTGATGTTATCTTTTTGTTTGGCACCATAAAAGCCTTTTAATGTTGACTATAGTTAAAGCATATTGGGCCCTATCTTACACCCGGCGCAAAGCGGCGCTAACGCAAACGCAAGTGTCTTTGCTATCTTACACCCGGCGCTAGGTCCATAATAACGCCTAACGCTTACACCATCAAACTAGCATGTTTGACGGCGTAACTCTTGCGCCATCATTAGTGAACTGGGCGTGTTGGTCTTAAGATGAGGAGTGGCCAGGATTCTTTTTGGCGTATTGCTATCTTGAGCCAGCAGAAAGCGCTTGCGCTAGAACCACCACAAACCTGGTCTAAAGTCATGTCGCAGTTGTTTACATGCTATTTTAACGGCGCATATAAGTGCGTCTACATAGGCGTGTGCACAACGCGCATACCCTCCTGTCTGTTACACACAGGGGCGTGCACAGGCATGACTAAAATATCTAGATCACAATGTGAAATATTATTATTGTGTAGGCTATATCAAAAATGCATAATAATAAAAGGTTCCATAGGTCCACATACCTTTCCCTCAGCGAAGGGAAACAATGCCACATTACATTGCTCTCAGCCCACTCCATCAACATCCAGGCGATGTGCGATGGTACGGGACAATGGCTATCCATTAAAAAGGAGCTGATAACACCTATAGCTATCAAGCCTAATGCGCGAATTGTCTTTGCACCTAATGCGTGAATTGTCATTCAATGGAAAACTCGCGCACGGCAATAGACGGACATTTAAGTTCTGAAAATGCGCTTCAGATGTCATTACAATACAGCTCTGTTTATCTATGAATACAGCCTGTAAGTAAATAGAATGGTTTGTGACTGAAAAAAGTTCAAAACCTTGTCCAGTGAATATTGCATTTATTGTTTTTCAAATAGCCTAGGCTACAGCGAATTCGCTGTGCATAAGGTTTTTTTCGATAGCCTATGGTTAAAAAACGGAGATGTCACCATGTTAACTAAATTGCAACCTTAGCTATTCTTCGTCCTTCATATTTTTTTAAATGACAGTGACCAGGTTTCCATACTCTCACCGTTTAAAACCCAGCTGATTTCACCCGTTATTCCTTAACTGAACAAAACGATTTTAAAGAGAACTAAGCGTCTAATTAGAAACTAAAACAAATTTGCAGCACGTTACACAATTAATTCACAATTAATTTTAATGCCATTCTCTGCACGTTTAACGGTCTTCCTGGGAAAGTGGATTGTTTTAAAGGATTACGCTACGAGTAAAACAGGTTGGTCACATTTCCATAAACAGGAAATTATTAAACAAGGGGAAATATGCGTGAACTTATAGTTTGCGAACCTGACAGCTTTATTGTATGGCTATTTAGTGTCATCATTAAGGCAAAATAACGGTATGTATGTTATTAATCAATATTAGCCTACTATGCAGGCTAATGAGAACAGCCTCTTGGAATTGATGTTTGACACTTTCATTGCATAATCAAACGAAATTCGCTGAACAAGCAGGCTAATTTGGCGTTTTCTAAGGTGAGACTGAAGCCATTGATAGCTTATTCTCAGCTGTTGCAGGTCCTTTTAACGAAATTTAACCGCACATATTTTGTAAAATAACAGCCCTGTCTGGAATTACCGGGAACTCATAGGCTAATGGTTAGTCCGAATAATATTGATCATACTCCATTTAGCCTATTCCTTGATCACACTAAACACGCACGAGCATGTCTGTTTCGCCATCATAAGCAATCCGCCAAGGTGGAAAAGCAGGCTTTTAAAGGGAATGGGATATGACATTTTGATTGGTTTATTGAATGTTACGCCCAAGACACACCTATAATTAATGAAGCGACTAGGTTCAGCCCAGTTGCGCCATGCGCCGTGCTTAGCGCCAAAAAAACACGCCGTTAAAATAGCAAAAGTGGACTTGGACACGCCCTAAATGGACTTAACGCCATGCGCTTAGACTAAGCGCCAAGATCGCCAAGATAGGGCCCATTGTGTTCAATGACAACTCGGACAGTATCAGGTTCACACTCTCCTCCAGTGGTTATTTCATGTGTTGTATTTAGACTTAACTTAATAGTGCCATCTAATGTCAGTCATTTTAAGCTTTATATGAATATTTAATTTTGCTAGTGAGCAAGGTTTGATAAAGTGTAATTGTACCTGTACCAGCTAGCTGGTTAAATAACATGCGGTCTTTCCCCATAAGATTTTGGCTAGCTACGTGCTCTTGCTTTGGTTCATTTAGGGGTGATTGTCATGTATTGTGAGGTGAATGGCTAGTATCAGCTACAGCAGTCACATTGAAGTTTCCCTTGTCTGTTGTGTTCAAAGCAGCTGTGTGCATACACAACCCGATGACCCAAATGCAAATCATTTTAAGATTTTAGGAAAAGGCTGCCATGCGCTTTTATTGTGAGAAGGCAGGTATGTTTACTACTGCTCGACCAATCAGACGCAACTCATGGTCTCAATCACTCAGTGAAAACACTGTTTCATTTCCTGGAACTCTGACCTCTGAACTCTTTGACCTCTGACCTCCGCCACTGTGTCTCTATGGCGGGAAAAGTGAGTAGACACTTGCAGCTTAATGTTTAGAAGCACAGCTCCTAACCCTTACCATAGCTCTAGCGTGGTGATTTGTATTTTATACAGTAGTGTGGGCAGGGGTGTATTGTGAATCAGTGATTTATAATTCATTGAGAATTATGATTCAGTGATTTGATGAACATGAATGCATGAATTGTTAGTGTGCGAATATAGGAATTGTCAGCATGCGAGAGAATGTGAGCATGTATCCCTGTGTATGACCACAGCAAGGTGTGAAATCAGGGTTCAGGGGTTCAACAGACAAAAAGTACCTGCACTGAGCAAGATGAGGAAAAAGGTCATCTCCATGGCAATGGGGGGCACAGTTGAGGAAGGTGGGGAGTTCTTCTTTGAAACGTCCTGTCCAGTGATAAGAGTCAACGAAGATTCCTAAAAATACTGTCCCCACAGAGATAGGACGGATTCCTAAACACACAGTCCCTGAAGAGACAGGACGGATTCCTAAACACACAGTCCCTGAAGAGACAGGACAGATTCCTAAACACACAGTCCCTGAAGAGACAGGACAGATTCCTGAACACACAGTCCCTGAAGAGACTGGACAGATTCCTAAACACACAGTCCCTGAAGAGACAGGACAGATTCCTAAACACACAGTCCCTGAAGAGACAGGACAGATTCCTAAACACACAGTCCCTGAAGAGACAGGACAGATTCCTGAACACACGGTCCCCGAAGAGACAGGACAGATTCCTAAACACCATGTCCCCGCAGTGATAGGAGTCACAGACTGCCTGCTTTGCCCATACACAAGCACCACACAGCAGCCAGTATTTTACATCAGGCAAATTCCCATTTTAATATTACTGCAAATGCTTGCTGATATTTTCCTTTTGCATCACAGTTCCTGGGAAATTTGTTATTTTTCTCAAAAATACCATGCAAATAGACAGAGCCTTGAGCGTCAGTTGTAAGGGTGCAAGCACATATTTACCAGTGCCATTCCAATCTGTATTCTTATTAAAAGCATTTAATTGCCTGTGAATGCCAAAAGTTACACCAGAGTAGTATTTATAGGAAGATATCATGGGAATGTAATGACCTGTTCAAGGGAACCCCATGGGCTTTTTGAAATAAGATGTACCAGGGAGAGAGTGCACCACTTTTAAATTTGGGTGTAACCAATCGTGGTTTGGCCAAATAGGGGAGAACCAATGTGTGAAAGTGTTGTTAGACCATTATTCGACCAGGATGGTCGATGTGAATGAGTGAAAATGCCCCTCTGACCCTCATATGACGACATGCCCTTTGTTTTATGGCAGTAAAATGTAGATGTTGGATTGGATTTGCCCGGGCTACTGAACGCCAGACAATCCCAGTTCATCAGGACCAGTCCAAGTCCAGTCATGAATATGGACTTATATTCACACAAGTGCTACTTGAAACAGGGCTGTGCAACCCTCCTGGATCTGAAGGTTAAAAATAAATAAATTATATTTATAGGGCTCCTTCATATCTCCAGTTTAAAACCAAGGGTTCCTATGTAAATTATTATCCTGATATATTAAAAACAATTCCATGGTGCTGGTACTATAATGGTTCACTGTGTTGTACCTGTTATTGTAATAAAGCCTCATTTAGGAGCATCTTTTCAGAGGTGGACTGAAAAAGCTTCTCTTTTTTTCTTGAGAATGTGCTATTTTTTTCATATTTTCATATTTTACTTAATGAATGGGAAAATGTATTCTCCTGCTGTGACAAAGCAGTATTAATGTAATTAATTATAAAATGATAAAATATTTTGATCATATTGGCAAAATTATATTATCTGATTGAAGGATTTAAGTATGAGGTCCATAAATACAGTGCACCTCTATGACTGTTTTGTCATATAAGTCCAGCTGAAAAGTGTTAACTGTAAAAATGAAGATAATTGATATAAATATTGGATTGGTCTGTATTGATAAAAAAGAAATTACTTTGTTCACATTTCCCATAATGTGGCACTTATTGCTGTTTTCTCTCTACTGATTTTCATAGACATTTTTAAAGTGTCAGTTCAAGGGGGAGAACAGGAATGTTGCTCCAAAGACATAGTTCCACATTATCTCTTTTAAACTAACTGCATAAACTAATATACACACAAAGAAGTTCTGAGTTGCAGTTAACTCAAACAACTGTCCTACATTTGTGACTTCCAGCATCTCACATCTTAAAATTTGATAAGTAACTGTCTCTTACCTGGTCTGGTGTATCTGTTCTTCACCTGGTCTGCTGGCTTGCTGCTGGAGCTGTGCGCTGGAGGGTGTGGCCACAGGTAGATAAAGGTGTGACGTGTGCCCGCTGACATCACAGTGCACGTAACATATCAGGAAATGAGGCTCCATTTCCCAGTACCTTATCATTGGGCTTGTTAAACGGTAATTTCACCGAAAAATTATGTTTGATTTGTAGAAAAGCAACTCTCCTCCTGATTAAAATGAGCTCTCGGCCAACTTTCTACCTATTGTGACAACAGAGATATAGTGCTCCAAACTACTGCGCATGCACCAGGTACTTGCTTCACAATGAACTACAATGGCCAAGAGCGCTTACGAAATATGGGCGGTGTCAGACAACGGCAGTCTCACTGAATAACTTTACAACTGAAGCGGAGCCAGGCTGGGCATTTTACTGCTTGTAGCTGCAGTCTCTGTCTACAGAGCCTGTGCATTTTACTGCTTGTAGCTGCAGTCTCTGTCTACAGAGCCTGAGCATTTTACTGCTTGTAGCTGCAGTCTCTGTCTACAGAGCCTGTGCATTGTACTGCTTGTAGCTGCAGTCACTGTCTACAGAGCCTGTGCATTTTACTGCTTGTAGCTGCAGTCTCTGTCTACAGAGCCTGTGCATTTTACTGCTTGTAGCTGCAGTCTCCAGAAAAACGGGGGAAATACGGATATTTAGGAAAACACAGCCCTTTATTCATCTACTTTTGGTATAGTTAAAACATAAAACATATTAACTACCCCAGCCAGAAGTCGCAACGCTACTCCTTACTCCCGGTCCAGCACCAACCGTCGTTTACCCGACGCCCTCCCGGTTCGCCTGCCGCTTCACGCCTTCTGCGAATCTCCTCAGCCGTGTATTTGGGCTCAAAACGGTCGCCTTCTACCTCCAATTTAAGCAAAGAAGGTGTTGTCATCCAGTGCATGGCTCACAAAATCGTTGGCAACGATTGTACTGGGAACTCAGCTAAGAACTGTTTGAGCTAGTGTTAGCTCGCAAGCTAATACTGTTTACAGTTTCAGCAACAGGTTCACCGCCTCTCTGGCCAAGTCTGAATCAGCGCATTTGCTGACTATTGAGTAACTTATCCCAGGAGAGTATAGACTTCACCCCTAGTATTTGAGACGCATGCGACTCAGTTACAGTATTCATGTTCATCTGAAAATATAAACTACAGCTTTAAGAAAACCCCGAAAATTTTGACGCAGTATTTTTTTAAAGGGTAGCCTCTTGCGAAAACCGCAGCTTCCCCAGTTACACTGCCGTGCAATAAATTAGGAGGGTGCTATTAGTAGCCCACAGCACTTACGACCTTCCTCTGGCTACAGCCACAGACTGTAAAATGCATCAAATGCACCGTTTATACACGCTAAGAAAATCATGTTGACGTATAGAAACAATAATATTTTTTTAAAACGTTGTACAAATG
Organism: Synaphobranchus kaupii; assembly: GCA_029718625.1. NCBI lineage: Eukaryota > Metazoa > Chordata > Actinopteri > Anguilliformes > Synaphobranchidae > Synaphobranchus > Synaphobranchus kaupii. The sequence goes on along the minus strand of CM056377.1, from coordinate 203,060 downwards.
AGTATTCGCCGTTTTCCCTTGCTTACTGTACTATATACCTGATCCACTTTCGGTTTAGAAGACACCTCATTTTTTGCTCCAAAATCTCTCGTATAAATATGTTTAAGAAACCAAGTACTTACCAGTATATTCAGCTACAGCTGTTTTCTCATGAACCCTGAAGAGTTTATCTTGTTATATTTCGCCAAAGTCCCGTACAGTGGACATTTCCGCAGTGACCACCCCTCGCACTGAGGGCTGAAATAAGTTGCTGTACTTGTGTGAATACACACGCGCTTTCGTACGTTCTTTTTTAAACGTATTTAAATACATTAGGCGACGTATGTTATGGTTATTATATATATACTGTATGTGACTTCTGAAATAAATGTATTCTGTAGCAAATTTCTGAATGATACAGCTTCTTCTTCAGTTCAAACTTAAAACCATGGATTTTGCAGGGAATATTTTTTTAGATATTGACATTTAAATAAAACTAGTAGAAACCAGGAGGACATTGCCTCAAAAGGGCCAAAGTAAATAGGGTTAACAGCTTCTTTTTTTTCTTTTTCTTTTTTTTAAAGTGTGTGACAGAACTGTGAGCAGTAGCTACAGTAAGCTAGTACACAGGGCTGTGAGCAGTAGCTACAGTAAGCTAGTACACAGGGCTGTGAGCAGTAGCTACAGTAAGCTAGTACACAGGGCTGTGAGCAGTAGCTACAGTAAGCTAGTACACAGGGCTTTGACAGACACGGACCCAGACTCTCACTCCCACTCTGTGAGTTCAGCCACGCCTCCTTCAGCATGACCTACCCGCCCACATTGTCGTTTTTCAAAAATGAGGAAGTGGTAGAGGTATGCATCATTTTGACGTATACCTCTACCAAATTTGTAACTTTAGCTGTCAATATTAAAGTTCACAGATGGTTTTGACCAGCGACAAAGAGAAACGTAATCACTTGCGCATTGATATGTTAAATAAGCTTAATGTTGTATTTTGGTGGAATTTGTATCCTTTAAATTGCCTGCGTACAGTTTTATTGGCCGCTACACAGTGGTAATGTTACTTTATTTGGCTCTTCGATGACATCATTTACTCACAAACGTACACTGTAGTCTGCTCCATTCCGCTTTTTCCTCAGATTTGGGTTTATGATACTCTGGAGTGTGAATCTTAAAAACCTTTTGTTTTCTAAATTTAAATGACTGTAACTGTTCAGATGAGGGCACTGCAAAGTGCATTTGTTCTGTGAGTTAAATTTTGTGTAAAAACATGCTCTTACATGCCAGCTGTATAACTGAACTGTATGAAATGCAGGGAAATGCCAGTGTAATGAAGAATTAAAGTAAATTATTGAATTGCAAAAGCAAGAATGGGCCCTGTTAATATCAAGCAGAAAAGTGTGAGAACTATGGGTTTGGAAAATGTAATGTATAGCACTGCCACTCCTCTCTTTGAGAAAACACACACTGTGTGTTTGTGTGTGTGTGTGTGTGTGTGTGTGTGTGTGTGTGTGTGTGTGCGTGCATGTGTGTGTGGGTGCTTGATTTTCTATAAAATGCTTTTTACCGCAATATAGCAGTAAAAATTTTCTCCCCGATGTTTTTTTGATGTTACTTTGAGTAGGATATTATGTGAGATGGTCTTGCGTTGGGGCACTGCGTTGGGGCCCTGTGTTGGGGCCCTGCGTTGGGGCCCTGCGTTGGGGCCCTGCGTTGGGGCCCTGTGTTTTGGCCCTGTGTTGGGGCCCTCGGTTGGCACTCTGGATTGCTGTGCTTCGCTGAACTCACAGCCTTTTTCTTACATGAACAGAAGGGTCGTTTGGAACCTCGGGCAATGACTTTTGTCCTGAAGTAATTTACAGTGTTTCATCCCTATATCTAGCTTGATAAATGTATAATAAATCAGTTATACAGTCAGCTGTGTAATGTCAGGAGTAACAGACTGGATGCAAAGCATGTTAAGAATGTAAGAAACGGCTTCTAAAGGTGCAGACTGTGAGATTTGTGAGTCCCAGTGTTTGAAAATAGCCACTTATTTGTCCTTTTGCTTTCATGAGCGTGTGCAGCATGAAATGACATCACCTGTTTTGGACAGGTGTTATAAAACTGAGGAAACCACAAATGGTAAAATATGCACAGTTGAATGATGATGACGCTAATAAAAAAGTTTTGGCCTTTGTGTGGAACTCATTACATTACATTACATTACATTACAAGCATTTAGCAGACGCTCTTATCCAGAGCGACTTACACAACTTTTTAGCATTTCCTTTTTTTTTTAACATACGTGTATATTATCCAATTATACAGCTGGATATATACTGAAGCAATTCAGGTTAGGTACCTTGCTCAAGGGTACCTGGGAATTGAACCTGCAACCTTTCAGTTACAAGGCCAGTTCCTTAACCATTATACTATACTGCTGCCCCTACTCCACACAACAATCATAATTTTGTATGTTCTGTCTAATTCTCATAACAGTTGCTCTTACCTGTAGCTCAAGTGTCAAAACCAAAAGTTATATTATTCTTAAAATGAGGACCAGCTTATTAAATCATGATTGGCTGGTGTTTCTCTGTACTGTGTTTGTTTGTGTGTGTGTGTGTGTGTGTGTGTGTGTGTGTGTGTGTGTGTGTGTGTGTGTGTGTGTGTGTGTGTGTGTGTGTGTGTGTGTGTGTGTGTGTGTGTGTGTGTGTTTTTGTATGTTTGTGTGTGTGTGTGTGTGTGTGTGTGTGTGTTTTTGTATGTTTGTGTGTGTGTGTGTGTGTGTCTCTCTCTGTACTCCAGAGCAACAGCACTGAAGTCCTCCCAAGTGAGAAGTGCTGTGTTCCTCCCCTACACAAATGTGTGTGTATGTGTGTGTGTGTGAGAGAGAGAGAGAGAGAGAGAGAGAGAGAGAGAGAGAGAGCAAGAGAGAGAGAGCAAAACACTGACTTTGCACAGACTCTGGACAAGGTTTAAGTCTTTATGAGGCTTTTTGAAACAGTGGAAAAATGGTCAAAGAAAAAATATTTCTACATCCTGTTACACATTTATGCACTTATCTATAGTATATTAATGAATGGTTTTTATTTCAATTTATGTGACAAAAGTATGATTCTTAAATGGAAAAATTTAATTTTAATGAAATCGTCTTGAGTTTTCTACATGTTCTGCCTAATTCTGTTGCGGCACAGTTATTCTTTGAATAAAAGTTATTCTATTCTATTATGTCAGAAGCAGGTAGAATTTTATCAAGTAAAGATTTTTTTTGTTTTTTGTGGGAGGCGGGAGGGGGGGTTGGGTGGTTGGGGGGTTGGGTGGTTGGGTCGTTCAGCAGGACAAATAGAGATGGAGACCCTCAGCGTTGTCTCCCTTCACACAGGAAATAGCTTTCAGAGAGGCAGTTTTGGTCGCTCCACTTGAACTTCCCCGGGCCGCTTGTCGCTATGGCGCCACAGATGTGGGATAACGGCTGCTCTGGTTGGCTCCGCCCTTCCCAGTTGCTCCACGCCACACTCAGCCCATTGGGCCAGAACCAGAACCCAAAGAGCCGGCTCTGCCTGAGGCCCAACCACACGGGCCCTGGCGCCGTGCTGTTCTTTAGCTCCCCCTCCAGCGCACGCTGGTCATGGTAGGACTCGATACGCAGGAGGCCCTTGTAGTGATTATTGCAGAAGTCCAGAGCTCTCTCCCAGGTCTTATTCTCCTGAATGAGATGGATCTCTTCTGCAAGGGAGACGCACACACTCATGTTACTGTTGCACTTTTTCATGCCTTGTGTTATTCTATTTTTGCATTAAATACATTCAAAATGCTCATGTTTTGTGTGTCAGTCGGCTACACCAAACGAGAGAACGGATACCACGCACACGCGTGCGTCAGCTGTAGCCTTTGTCGCACCATAAACTTCTTTGAGTAACTGAGATTAGAGTATACCCTGATCCCCTCTTATCTTTCTTCATCATTTGATGTTCACCAGCAGAAGTGGGTGCATCCTTACCTTTATAACACATGGCCTCAGCTGTCATATGACACCCTTGTGCTCCCATTTCTCCCTCAATTATGTACCCACAGTCACTTCCTTCCTCGGGTTCCTTCTTCCAGTTTCTGAAGGTGGAGCACGCTCCATCTGACCACTCCCAGTCCGTGTGCATGAGGTCGATCCAGAAGGGGGTGCTGCTGCCGTTCGTCTTCACGTCCTCATTCTGTTCCCTTGTACTGATGCTGACCAGGTCAGTGTGGTGCTCCCTGCAGTAGCTCTGAGCCTCACACCAGGACCTTTTCTCCTGTATTAGGGTGTATTTGAGAGAGCGACCGCTGTCTCCTACAGACACACACACATATACACACACACAAACGCGCGCATGCACATGTACACATATACATCCACAAACGCACGCACACGTGCACATACACAAACACACACGTACGTACACACATACATACACAAACGCACGCACACAATCGCACACACATACACAAACACGCACACATACACAAACACACACACACAAACACGCACGCATACACAAACGCACACACACAAACACACACACATACACGAACGCACACACATACACAAACAAACACACACACACACACACACACACACACACAATGAAGTTAACTAGGACTCCGTGTCTAGTTTCTGCAGAAATGCTACATTGCTTTTGTGCTGCTTGCACCGTTAGAACCAGATTTTCTATAGACATGTTTGGATGAAAATTTGGATCACAAAACTACTGACTTTAAAACCCTGTGTCCTTCCCCTTGCCAAACTCATAATCTGCCTGTATCTTCAAGCCGAGGTGTTTTTAAAAAAACAGAAAATAAACGGTAGAAAGTATTGAAAATAGTCCTACAGAGTTTCACGGTTTGTTAGAGGTTTCGGTTACGCTCATACTTGGTGAATCTAATGTCAATGTTGGTAGTTGATATAGCCACATTAAGGCTGCCTGTGGCTCTGGGTGCTAAAACATCTTTTGGGGGGATTTTTCTGGGCCATGAGATTTGTAACATTGGGGCCAAATGCGATGTTATTGGTGGAATGCAATTCAGCATTATTGGACAGACCTTGCGTGCTGATAGATTGAGCGGTCTCTTGATTACAGCACATTCAACAATTTGCCTGAGTTTGACTGCAGTTGTGACGGACGCTAACTATGCAAGCGTGACCCCCTCCTTACCTTTGGTGTAGCACATGAAAGATCTGTTCTGGGTGCAGCTCACCTCTTCCCACTGGTCAAATGTTTTCATGGCATAGCAGTGTTTCCATCCTTCATTACTAGAGTTCCCAATCTTTTTGTACTTCACAACATCTCCATTAGACCATTTCATAGGACTACGTCTCAGACCGATCCATGTAGGCCCTCCAGGTTTTTTGGCTCTTTGTGCGTCACCCTCGCTGTGCAGAGTAACCAGGTCAGTGTAATTCTTCCTGCAGTAGGTCTGAGCCTCAGTCCAGTTCATACGTTCTGTTCCGTTGAGTGTTTGTTCGTAGTGACTGGAGAAGACTGATCTGTACAGAGCTGGGGACAGGTAACAGGTAACACCCCCTCAGTACATCACTCATGTACCACACATTTGGGTTCATTCCCCTCGTGCCCCCGATAGTTAAGAGTGCCTAAAGTGACTCCAAAAACTTTTATCCAAAAAATGTGGAGGTGGAGGAACTGGAGGTTTGGCTGGGTGAAGCAGGTCACAGTGGGGGGTCAAAATTAATTACTTTTTAAAATATTTCAATTTTGGATCGTCGTCTTCATATTCATTTGTGATTATTGGGCAGACGGTATAACATGAATCATGGGAGAGGATGATGATTCAATATTATTGTAATAATAATAATAAATGCAATTATTTGTGCATCTTTCATAGATATCAGTGCACGTCACAGTAAAGAAAGGGAGGGAAATTCATATAAACTGTGTGTGATGTATGTAATACATGCTGTTGTGCGTGTGAATCTGTAAATACTGTACGTGCACGATTGTGCCTTGTGCACGCGTGTGAATTTGTTACCGTGTCGCACGCAATCGCCACACCACATCCGCCGTACCTGCACTCAGCAAAATGAGTAGGGGGCTGGTTTCCATGGTAACGAGTGTCAGGGGTCAGATGGCTGAAGGGCTGTGGGCCATCGGTCCATAAAATCACCTTGGAGGACTAAAGACAAAGAAGACAGAACGTTGGGTTGTGTCCAGTGTCCACATCTGCCTCTATAAAGTGTGTTTGGATTTCTGTGCCATTCTGGAAAAAAGGGGGCAGCGGGGTCCCAAGAGCACGGGCGCAGTCACCCCTAAAGCCCGCCCCCCAAAAAGAAAAAAGACATAACGGGGAACCCCGGTGTTGCACAAAGTACTACTCGACATACATTTGAGTCATGTTTGTTTGCATGATTACAGAAAATAAGTGATGTGTTTTTCTAAAGACCGGTCAGATTTTATTTCAAGAAATGGTTCAGCCAGGAAGCCCAAGGGAAATTAAGTTGTTGAAAGGCAAAGATCAGGAGAAAGGCATAAACACGATTCAATAGTCGGTGAACATGCCGGTTTTGCACACAGTCAATTCAAACTTTTGTAAGTGGGTAGATGTGTCATGCCACCAGGATATGGCCTTCACTATATTAATTTTTTCCCATTTGAGCCAAGAAAAACCCTGAATTTGCGTGGACTTTTTGCACAGTCTTGTCCCTGGCACTACGAACCACAAAATATGAGCTCGCTCTGGTGTGTGCCAGTGAATTAAATCCAACTCATCTATATTGATGAGGCATGTCCAAAAAGTCACTCTGAGAAGATGAGGGCATAGATCAAATCTTTTAGAACTTGTCATCTAATGTTAGTGTGGTACCGCTCGTCAACACTTTGGTTTAGCTAGTTTTCTGGGAATCAAAAACATTGAAAATGATTTTTGTTCTGTGGAATACAAGGGAAAACAACCCCCACAGAAGAAAACTAACACTGGTACATGAGGAGGAAGGTCTATTTTAGAGACGGGTTGAAAAAGTTTGAGAACCCCCCTGTTGTGCACTCGTAACTTGAGCACTGCATACAGTATGGTAAAAAGGACAGTTGTTTTGTTAAAACATTCAAACTTTTATGATTGGCAATATTGAATGTGCTGTCAAAAAAACAAAAAAAATTTTTTTTTTTCTTCTCCTTTTCTCCCTGGCAAAACACTTACAGTAGAACCCTGGCTTTATCATATCGTAACAGCGAGGTTCGGGCGGGGCTCCAACACTGGTCTCGCGGCAGTGATGTCATTGCGCTAACCACTGTGCTAAAGATGAAGTCACCTTTAGCGGAGCAGTTAGGCCCCGCCATCTTTCTGCACACTGTTCTGCTGAAAAGCAAAGATGTTAAATGTAGAATGACAGTCGCTGAGTCCCTTACCTGGTCAGACGAAGGCCGTGACTGCGTGTGAATGGAGGCGCTGTGGAGCGTGCGTGAGGTTTTATAACTTATTTAGAGTGTACATACCCAAATGAGCAGGAGGTATCACTGAAGATTAACACGAAGCATTAACACACTATCAGCGTACAACTATCTGTCCGACAGTCCGTGTACCAGAGCCAAAAATAAATGAATGTGTGCTCTGCCTTGGTCTGCACGTTTGCATTATGTATAGTACTGTGTATACTTATGAAATGATACATGCACCCTCCATAAATACATTTAAAACTCAAATCCCATCTTTTCTCTCTTGCTTTTAATCCCATGTGAGATCTGTTATTGTTTTTGTGTATTCTGTGTATTATTGCCTTGTCTTTGTGTCTGTTTTTAAAGAATGTTGTCTTCTCTCATTGTATATCCAAGTATTTAATTGTACAGCACTTTGGTTGATGGTAGTCTTTTTAAATGTGTTTTAGAAATAAGATTGACTTGACTTGTCATGCGTTCAGTCACATGTCTTGGTCTGTCCAATCACATCCCAGGGGAGTTTTCCCCCTTCACTGTCAGGCTATTTGAAACCGATGAAAATGCAATTCATCATTATGAATATTATTAATATTATTATTGCACAGACACACATGAGCACACACATGAACACACATAGAAACACAGACACACACACACACACACACAAGCACACACATTAGATTTTTCTGTTATTGCCTGACCCCTGGGGTGGCCACCATCACTGCTGTGTCCATGACGACTGTTGTCTGCAGGGAGAGATGAGCTGGTCTCTAACCTGGGCCTCTTGGTTGAATGAATGAATATTTATTTGTCCGTTAGGAGAATTGTTCTGTACAATCATAGGTTGGCAACCGCAAACAACAACAGAAGAAATGAACAGCATCACAAGACAACATCACATTAATGTCAAACAGGACACACACCAAAACCATACATGACATAGCCTACATGAGATTGAAATGGAAAAAGGCAATGGGGGGTGGGGGGGGGGGGGGGGTCAAAGTCAGTTGTTGATGAGTCCTATGGATGTGGGAATCAATGTTTTATTAGTTCTTGTTGTCCTGTGGAGTGGAGTCGGATACCTGCATCCTGATGGGAGAAGTTCATATTGGCTGTTAAGTGGATGTGTAGTGTCTTCTAGGATGCGGTTTGCCTTGTGTATTGCACGTGATTTGAACAGTGATGTAATGTCCCGGCATTTGGTTCTGCAGATTTTGCTTGAGATATTGATGATTTTTGTTATCTTGTTTTTATTGACGAGCGTTAAAGAGCTGAACCAGGCGAGGAATCCGAAGGTGAGCATGTTTTCCATGAAGGTGTAAAAGAGATGTAGTGTGGAGCTGTTGACATTGAATTTCCATAGTTTACGTAGAAGGTGCAGTCTTTGTTGTCCTTTGCTGTATATGGTCTGTGTGTTGATGTTCCAGGTGAGCTTTGAGTCAATGGTGGTTCCAAGGTAACGGTAGCTGTGAACAGTGAGGATGTCGTGATTGTCGATTTGAACAGGTTCCAGGTACTCCACCTGCTCCTGAAGTCAATGATAATTTCCTGTGTTTTTTTGGTATTGAGTATGAGATGGTTGGTTTTGCTCCAGGCGGTGAAAAGTTTTATTTCTTCCATGTAATTGTTTTCACTCTTAGCTGGAATGCACACACACGTGCACACACACACACACACGTGCACACGCACAACACACACAGCTAGAGTGCACTTATAATGAAGAAGAATGAATGAAAAATTATATCTTTTAATAATATTTACACGCATTCATTTGGCAGACACTTTTGTCCAGACACTTTTGTCCAGAAGATCAGTATTGTAAACACCCTAGTGAAAATAACGAAGGCATCGCAAGCAGCCGAATGTAGTATATTGTAACGCCTTATGAACATAGTGCACTAGGTATTACTGAAAGACCTATACTTTCAAATCAGCTGTGTTTATATTTGGCACTTTTTTCAGATGTTCCCAACATTGGACCAGCATATGGAGAGAGAAATGCCTTGTGTACACTCCGCTTCTTTGTGCACAAGGCGCTGGTTGTGGTGAGAGATTAAAAATTTAAATTTGTTAGAGGCAGCTTTGCTTATCGTGGCTTTTTAGGAGACCGCATCCTACAAAGAGTCTAATTCAAAGACCTTACTGCATGGGTGACTGAATACGTATGTGTGTGTTTAACTAAAGCAGAAGGTCCAGTGTGGTGCAGTGGTGAATGAGCGTTTTATGAAGGATGGGTGTGTTTTACGTGCTGGTGCCTGTGAGCATTACTGCTGCCCTTCCTGTTAACTTAGCATTTGTTTGTTCTTTGCTGAAACCGCAGTCAACTTTCCTGCTGTATATTTTGAATATTCATCATTTGCACATCAGTTTTCAGATGCAGTACTGTTGCTAAAGAACAGTCCTGTTGTTCATGTTCTCCATCATAAAGATAGAAATGTCCCCTGTACTCTTTTATCCTTTTGCATATATTGCAGTGGTCAGAAAGTGTGTGTGTGTGTGTGTGTGTGTGTGTGTGTGTGTGTGTGTGTGTGTGTGTGTGTGTGTGTGTTGTGTGTGTGTGTGTGTGTGTGTGTGTGTGTGTGTGTGTGTGTGTGTGTGGCTGCTGGCAGAGAGGAGAACATTAGAATGAGTTTTGGTCGTAAATCGTTAGCATGAGTGAAAAAGGCTTTATATAGCATATATAATGCCTTCATAAACATGACATAAATCCAATGTTATGTCACAGTTAGCCTAGCATCCTACATAAGCATGTTTAATGTCCTCCTTTATAATGTTTAGCCATTAGCCAGGTCACATTGTTGGTTATGTCACATTTGGACATAACATGTTGTGTCAGAAGGAGTTATGTCACCCTTTATGAAGCATGGCATTTGCTTATGTATGATTTATGAAGCCGTCATGTTTCTGAAGGGTTTATATATGCTATATAAAGCCTTTTTGAGAAACACCTTGAAGTGTGACCAATAATTGTCTTATTGTGGAGGTTGTGCTGATTTTGAAATTTGGGCCCTCTTCCTGTGAGTCTGACCCCTTGTAGTATACAGCTCGAAACAAGTCGACTAGATCTCTTCACTCACATTTTAGAGCAGAATATTCAATCAGATCTGTTCTGCTAATTTAGTTTGACACACCTGCATATTGTTTGGGTTGATTTGATTTCTGGCCATGCTAAACGGGCTAAAGCTAAAGCCACGCTAAACGGGCTAAAACTAAAGCCTTGCTAAACAGGCTAAAGCTATACCATGCTAAACGGGCTAAAGCTATACCATGCTAAACAGGCTAAAGCTATACCATGCTAAACAGGCTAAAGCTATACCATGCTAAACAGGCTAAAGCTATACCATGCTAAACAGGCTAAAGCTATACCATGCCCCTCGTATGTGTTGTGCCGTTTGACTACGCTTGTACTCTTTAGTAACCTGATCCCCCAAACAGTGCTTTCTATGACATGCTGTGGAAAAAGCAGGGGATGAACCTGCGACCATATATTACCTGAGCTAACCCTAACCCTAACCCTTTCAGATACCCCACCCCAATTTACCCAAAGTCAACCTTCAGGAACGGTGAGCGTGTGTTCATAGAGGTTCATAGTGCTGAAGCCAGCCTTCAGATATAGTGAGCGTGAGTTCATAGAGGTTCATATCGCTGAAGCCAGCCTTCAGATACAGTGAGCATGGGTTCATAGAGGTTCATAGTGCTGAAGCCAGCCTTCAGTTACAGTGAGCGTGGGTTCATAGAGGTTCATATCACTGAAGCCAGCCTTCAGATACAGTGAGCGTGGGTTCGTAGGGGTTCATAGCGCTGAAGCCAGCCTTCAGTTAAAGTGAGAGTAGGTTCATAGAGGTTCATAATGCTTCAGAAGACGTTAATGCTGTACTTGCTCTGTTTCCACCCAATTTCCCCTGACTTTCTCATGCAGGCAGTAGCCGTGATGTCATCAATCCTTCAACGCGAAGACCAGTAATTTCACAGTGCTGCGCCCGCCGCTTGACCTGGCTGTGAGCTTTGAGGGGCCCGAACGTGCTTTTAATCACTCTTTAAAAGAGCAGGCTCTGGTAAGGGAAACCAGAGAAGCAGGGCTCTATCTAATGGTTGATAAAAGCCAGCGAGGCATAAAGTCGTGGACCAACGCTCCCGTCTGCTGCTCATCTAAAGTAAAGTAGTATAAGGACTCAAAGGGCCCAGGCCCCATGTGTGGCTGTAATGATGTTGTAACGCACTGTCAGATGTGAGTGACTTTTATCGCGCTGTTGTTTTTATCAATCCACATTTCTTGTGAAGAATGGAATGTCACTCTCTAAAATATGTTCTTGTACGTGGATTGAATGAATAGGCAGAATGTTTTCTCAGGTACTGCTTTAACCGTTTTCCCAAACTTGGCATTCCCAGGGGCATTAGTAGGGGCGACTGCCATCTGCAGCCCCCCCCCCCCCCCCCCCCCCCCCCCGAGGTGGCGCTGTAGCCGTTTCTGTACCTCCTTGCCCCAGTCTGCACGTGACATGGCCAGGGTTCGATTCCCGCGTGTTTGTTCATTGCCGGCAGGCCCCAGTTTTAACACTATTCAGAGTCATTTTCCCGCCTTTCAGAAGGCCCTGGTCCTGGTGGTTGTCAGGTGTGATATCGTTTCCTTTTTTAACTCGGTGTCGTGTCGTTGTGTCTGACCTCACGTCACGTTCAGACGTTTTCCGTTACGCCCCACGTTCAGACAGAGAGTCTCTGTACAAAGGCCATTGAGACTCAGGCTCTGGAAGAACGGCGGTTCATCACGCCGCCTAAACGTTATTCCTCCAAATGTGCCTCTCAACCCTTAAACTCATTTCATGTATCGTCAAATCCAGAAAATGGGGATTTATTTTCCCCTTCGATAAATCAGCTAAATGAGCGCTCTACGTCCATGGTAGAGTTTTTTTTTTCTTTCCTTCTTCCACTAGTGCTGTAATAAGTCGCACTAATGCAGCTATCGATGTTTCACTTCTTCTGGCTCAACTCCATGAAGCAAGCGCTTCGGTATTGCACCAAAACAATCTTCAGGTGATGAATTTCAAAATCCATATAAAGGAGGTTGTACCATCAAGTTATTTTTTTAAATGTAATTTGAAAAATATGTGTGTATGGTATGGGGTAATCAGTAATGCCTTCTCCCCTCCTATGAAAGGTCTTGTGGGGTTGAGCTGGAGGTGGTGTATCCGTGGTGGGATTTTCACCTTTATTTTATCGTTTAAGAATCACACAGGTGTGACAGAGTTGGCCTCGGAATGTTAAGCACAGATCTGGAACGTTCCCGTACACCTCAGAAAGGACGTCAAGGCCTCTATTCACAAAGCTTTGCAGAGTGGTCTGTAGTCACAAAGCTTTGCAGAGTGGTCTGTATTCACAAAGCATTGCAGAGTGGTCTGTAGTCACAAAGCTTTGCAGAGTGGTCTGTAGTCACAAAGCTTTGCAGAGTGGTCTGTAGTCACAAAGCTTTGCAGAATGGTCTGTATTCACAAAGCATTGCAGAGTAGTCTGTAGTCACAAAGCTTTGCAGAGTGGTCTGTATTCACAAAGCATTGCAGAGTGGTCTGTAGTCACAAAGCTTTGCAGAGTGGTCTGTATTCAGAGTGGCCTGTAGTCACAAAGCTTTGCAGAGTGGTCTGTATTCACAAAGCATTGCAGAGTGGTCTGTAGTCACAAAGCTTTGCAGAGTGGTCTGTAGTCACAAAGCTTTGCAGAGTGGTCTGTAGTCACAAAGCTTTGCAGAATGGTCTGTATTCACAAAGCATTGCAGAGTAGTCTGTAGTCACAAAGCTTTGCAGAGTGGTCTGTATTCACAAAGCATTGCAGAGTGGTCTGTAGTCACAAAGCTTTGCAGAGTGGTCTGTATTCACAAAGCATTGCAGAGTGGCCTGTAGTCACAAAGCTTTGCAGAGTGGTCTGTAGTCACAAAGCTTTGCAGAATGGTCTGTATTCACAAAGCTTTGCAGAGTGGCCTGTAGTCACAAAGCTTTGCAGAGTGGCCTGTATTCACAAAGCATTACAGAGTGGTCTGTATTCAAATAGCTTTGCAGAGTGGTCTGTAGTCACAAAGCTTTGCAGAGTGGTCTGTAGTCACAAAGCTTTGCAGAGTGGTCTGTAGTCACAAAGCTTTGCAGAGTGGTCTGTAGTCACAAAGCTTTACAGAGTGGCCTGTATTCACAAAGCTTTGCAGAGTGGCCTGTATTCACAAAGCATTGCAGAATGGTCTGTATTCACAAAGCATTGCAGAGTGGCCTGTATTCACAAAGCATTGCAGAGTGGCCTGTAGTCACAAAGCTTTGCAGAATGGTCTGTATTCACAAAGCTTTGCAGAGTGGCCTGTAGTCACAAAGCTTTGCAGAGTGGCCTGTATTCACAAAGCATTACAGAGTGGTCTGTATTCAAATAGCTTTGCAGAGTGGTCTGTATTCAAATAGCTTTGCAGAGTGGTCTGTATTCAAATAGCTTTGCAGAGTGGTCTGTAGTCACAAAGCTTTACAGAGTGGCCTGTATTCACAAAGCTTTGCAGAGTGGCCTGTATTCACAAAGCATTGCAGAGTGGTCTGTATTCACAAAGCTTTGAAGACCGAAAATGAATGACCGGAGCGTCCAGACTTTGGTCTGGCAGGGTGGAGAAGTTTGTTAACTTTATTACCCGTGCATCACACGGCCTTCTGGGAAAAATGCCCCCGCGAGAAGTGCCTGGCACCCACGGGTTTGTGGGAAAAGCTTATTTCAGTAAATCAATAAAACAAGCAGAAACAAGCAAGATTCATCATAAGTGACGTTGAGTATCTGCTGAGCGTACGGCTGTTTCACATCAACGAATACAGGCTCCTCCATTTTATCACTAATGATTTGCATTTGAGCCACCCTCATTCACAGCAGTGCGTACAGAGGGCCACAGTTTATACACGCTGACCCAGTATTGAAGGAACGATTTAAGGACTCTGAAGTGTACAATGGCAGTGTCTCCACCAGGGAGCCCATGTGATCTGACTACAGTCCCAGTTCCATACACACTACATCACTCTCTGATTTCATCAGTGTCTCCGGGAAGTGGAATCCGTGTCGCTGTCTCAAGGCGATGATGATGGTCTGGAAGGTTGGCGTGTAATTGAATCATCTGGTGCCTGTGGTAGAAGACTGAAATATCATGAGAGAGATCTCACATTGCCCTGTGTAAATCCAGATAACTGCCCCTGTGTGTGAGAGAGAGAGCTCATATTGCCCTGTGTAAATCCAGATAACTGCCCCTGTGTGAGAGAGAGAGAGCTCATATTGCCCTGTGTAAATCCAGATAACTGCCCCTGTGTGAGAGAGAGCTCATATTGCCCTGTGTAAATCCAGATAACTGCCCCTGTGTGAGAGAGATCTCACATTGCCCTGTGTAAATCCAGATAACTGCCCCTGTGTGAGAGAGAGCTCATATTGCCCTGTGTAAATCCAGATAACTTCCCCTGTGTGTCTGAGAGAGAGAGCTCATATTGCCCTGTGTAAATCCAGATAACTGCCCGTGTGAGAGAGATCTCATATTGCCCTGTGTAAATCCAGATAACTGTCCCTGTGCAATCTGTCACGTCTGCATTCTATTCATCATCTTGGCTATAAGTGCCCTGATTTTTTTTTTTTTGGGGTGGTGTTAATTCTTTATTTTATCTACATGCTGTAACCTGAGAGCTACAGGCCTCCAGATGTAAAACAAAAGAACTGACGGTGTACTGCTCTGTTTCAGCCACCAGGGGCAGCCTCTCTACTGGCGCTACTGTTTATATCCCGGACTGACTGCTATGGAGTACCTGTGTAAACCTTTGTGATTGATTGATTTTTACAGTCTGTGTGAAACGCCTGTGTGTGTGTGTGTGTGTGTGTGTGTGTGTGTGTTTGCTTGTATATGTCTCTTGCAATCAGTAACTAATTAAACCTTTGATAATGATGAATTGAAAATGCATAGCTTTTTTTGCGAGCACAATACAATTTTTTTTTTTCATTGAAATGAAAAATCAGGCTGTAGCAATGCAAGTAGCACAACACTGTTCATTCCCCTCTCGGTTGTGATTATGTGCTAATTATATTACAGTAATCAATGGTCCATTTTCTTTATTGCATTTACAGCGGCTGAGTTGGCCATTTGTACATTAATATTGAGCCGGAGTAAAGCCTGATTTATACTTCGTTGCACGACGCTTTCGACAAGTTTCGAGTGACCAAAATGACGCATTTCCAACTGAAAAAAGTGTTGCTCAACAGTGTCTCAGGGGGTGCGTCCCAATAGTTGAAAAATGCATCCTCCCTTCCTTCACTACCACCTCCTCTACTCCGTGCCCCGGAAACAGATCTTTGTTTTAATCTAATGTCGCTGATTACATATTAATTACGTATTAATGGTTACATATTAATTAAAGTATCGACACAAACCGCAATGTCAGATATATTGTATACTGTACATGCAAATACTAGTGGGGGAGTGGAGGAAAGGAGGTGGGGAGTGGTAGCGGGGGAGTGGAGGAAGGGAGGTGGGGAGTGGTAGTGGGGGAGTGGAGGAAAGGATGAGAGGAGTGGTAGTGGGGGAGTGGAGGAAGGGAGGAGAGGAGTGGTAGTGGGGGAGTGGAGGAAGGGAGGAGAGGAGTGGTAGTGGGGGTGTGGAGGAAGGGAGGAGAGGAGTGGTAGTGGGGGAGTGGAGGAAAGGAGGAGAGGAGTGGTAGTGGGGGAGTGGAGGAAGGGAGGAGAGGAGTGGTAGTGGGGGAGTGGAGGAAAGGAGGAGAGGAGTGGTAGTGGGGGAGTGGAGGAAGGGAGGAGAGGAGTGGTAGTGGGGGAGTGGAGGAAAGGAGGAGAGGAGTGGTAGTGGGGGAGTGGAGTAAAGGAAGAGAGGAGTGGTAGTCGGGGAGTGGAGGAAAGGAGGAGATGAGTGGTAGTGGGGGAGTGGAGGAAGGGAGGAGAGGAGTGGTAGTGGGGGAGTGGAGGAAAGGAGGAGAGGAGTGGTAGTGGGGGAGTGGAGTAAAGGAAGAGAGGAGTGGTAGTCGGGGAGTGGAGGAAAGGAGGAGATGAGTGGTAGTGGGGGAGTGGAGGAAGGGAGGAGAGGAGTGGTAGTGGGGGAGTGGAGGAAGGGAGGGGAGGAGTGGTAGTGGGGGAGTGGAGTAAAGGAAGAGAGGAGTGGTAGTCGGGGAGTGGAGGAAAGGAGGAGATGAGTGGTAGTGGGGGAGTGGAGGAAGGGAGGAGAGGAGTGGTAGTGGGGGAGTGGAGGAAGGGAGGGGAGGAGTGGTAGTGGGGGAGTGTAGGAAAGGAGGAGAGGAGTGGTAGTGGGGGAGTGGAGGAAGGGAGGAGAGGAGTGGTAGTGGGGGAGTGGAGGAAAGGAGGAGAGGAGTGGTAGTGGGGGAGTGGAGGATGGGAGGAGAGGAGTGGTAGTGGGGGAGTGGAGGATGGGAGGAGAGGAGTGGTAGTGGGGGAGTGGAGGAAGGGAGGAGAGGAGTGGTAGTGGGGGAGTGGAGGAAGGGAGGAGAGGAGTGGTAGTGGGGGAGTGTAGGAAAGGAGGAGAGGAGTGGTAGTGGGGGAGTGGAGGAAGGGAGGAGAGGAGTGGTAGTGGGGGAGTGGAGGAAAGGAGGAGAGGAGTGGTAGTGGGGGAGTGGAGGAAGGGAGGAGAGGAGTGGAGAATGGGAGGAGAGGAGTGGTAGTGGGGGAGTGGAGGAAGGGAGGAGAGGAGTGGTAGTGGGGGAGTGGAGGAAGGGAGGAGAGGAGTGGAGAATGGGAGGAGAGGAGTGGTAGTGGGGGAGTGGAGGAAGGGAGGAGAGGAGTGGTAGTGGGGGAGTGGAGGAAGGGAGGAGAGGAGTGGTAGTGGGGGAGTGGAGGAAGGGAGGAGAGGAGTGGTAGTGGGGGAGTGGACGAAAGGAGGAGTGGTAGTGGGGGAGTGGAGGAAAGGAGGAGAGGAGTTAAGAATACTGGGACGCAGCCTTTGTCGCGCAACTGTAGAATGTTATGTCGTGGACAACGTCATACTTTGTCGCGCAGTCTGATTGGACGGCCAGATGGAACGCCTGAATTCATTGTCATGGATACGTTTTTTTTTGCTCACTTCATTATTTTGGTTTTCATAATGTTGCTAATTTTTCTACAGTCGGTTGGTAAACTTGGAGGGGATAGAGGAAAATATTTGAAATGCACGTCTTCATCCAGCATTTCACGCATTTGTTTAACAAGAACATATTTGCCCTGGTTTTCCCGTTTGGTTTATGGGACGGACGGACCACCTTCTTCCTTTCTGTTCACGTTGTTTTTGTTTTTTTTATCGCAAAAGTAGATTTAAAAGTTCTTCCTCCTCCATAATCTCAGTAACTTCACCGAGCCCTGCCATGTTTAAGAAATGTAAACAAACGGTCAGAAGTTGTCTCATTACCATAGAGACAACCAAACCCTCATCGCAGACCTTCGCCCGAAGTAAATGCCAAAATGTTGTGCGACGGCTTAATTTTTGTCGCTCGACACTTGTCGAAAGTATAAACGACACTTGCAACAAAGCATAAATCAGGCTTTAGTTATGCTGCAACATGACCATGACAACGCCTCAGAATTCCTAAGCTCTTGGATTTGAGAATCCTATTTAATTTTTTTAAATAAAAACTCAATTTATGAATATGTATGGTAATGCGTTCGCCTATTGTGTGATTATTTTTTGTTTTGACTAATGGAGATGAAATTGTCCCCACAAAAAAAGAAAAGAAAAATGCAACGTTGATTTAGTAGCTGTGCTTTTACACGTGACAGACATTAGGAATATTTCTGCATATCTGATTTAAAATGTTTCAGGAGTAATATCTATCACACTGCTCTGCTGACTTTGAGGTTGTGTGTTTCACATAACTGCACACAGCACTGCCTATTTTAATAAACACCCTTCTCCCTCATCCCTCCATCCCTCTCTTCCTCCATCTCTCCCTCCCTTCCTGTGCTGTTCATATGTCTGGGATGTGTGCGGTCAGAGCCATAGTCTCGGCACTATAAGCGATGTATCTGAAGGAAGCTGATGACATGGCTGGTGTTTATTAAAGCTTCGTCTCCATCTGGGATTGTCTGAGTAGCTTCACATCTTAAATACGAGCCAATCTGAGCTTTTAAAAGCTAGCGATCAGCGTTTCTCTGTTCCATCTCAACTTTCGTCTCCCCCTCTTTTAAAATAAAACTGGTAGAGCTTTACCACATCATTGACTTCCAACAGTGTAAAAACCAACGCCTGTATTATTAGCTGAAGCCACCCGAGCGTGCTCATCACAGAAGTGCTGAGTCCACAGTGCTGCTGGCTATGGGTTTGTGGGTCCCTCGCTATGGGTTTGGGGGTCCCTCGCTATGGGTTTGGGGGTCCCCCCCTCCTGCCCAGCGTTGTGGCCCTGCAACCCTTTGAAGTGTAGGAAGGCCAGCCTTCTCCCGGCTGCTCCTGCCTCCTCCTCCCCGCGCTCCTCCTCCCTGTGCTTCTCCTGCCTCCTCCCCCTGTGCTCCTCCTGCCTTCTCCTCCCTGTGCTCCTCCTGCCTCCTCCTCCCCATGCTCCTCCTCCCTGTGCTCCTCCTGCCTCCTCCCCCCCGCGCTCCTCCTGTGAGCATCCATTTCCCAGCCTTTGAAATGCCCCTGTCAAGGAGCATCGTCAAACGTTGAAAAAACGTTGATTACCTGTGACATTTCTCGACCTGTGTGTCACAGGTGTGAGTCAGTGCACATGCAGAAGGTGTGAGTCAGTGCACATGCAGAAGGTGTGAGTCAGTGCACATGCAGAAGGTGTGTATCATGGTGGCTGTGTCTGGGGGCCATTTATAACCGATGACTCTGGGTTTTTCTGTCTAACTGTACGATCTTACAGAGACTTGAGCTTGCCATACTAACCCACAGTAAGAGCCATTTTTTTCGGAAAGTTCTTGCATAGTAATGTGGGGATTTATGGGACATGTAGTCAGGGGCTGTGGGTGATTTATGGGACATGTAGTCAGGTGCTGTGGGTAATTTATGTCTCTCTTCACGCTCACATACATCATTTTTTCTTTGATTTATATGGCATGTTGTGCTGTTAAATGTGAATGAGTCCAACAGGTGATTCATAACACCACTAAATATATATATATATATTTATTTATTGCATAGTCGATAGTCTCCGAAGCCCGTTCTATCTGTCATAGGGAATTTACTTCCAAAACCAGACTCCACCCATGTCTGACATACTCACTTGAGTACTCTATATGGAGCAGCGGGACAAAATGGCCGCTGTCCAGTCCTATGAGGCCCAGGTGGGTCACTGGCACTGTTCACCCTTAGTACCATTTGCTTTTCTTTCTTATGACGTGTCAAGAGTAAAGTAAACCCATTGATACCCATCCACCACTTCTGAACAGTCTACTGTTCTCTCTGAAAGCCAACTGCTTTCATTACATACAGCACTTTATATTCTGCTCATTGTGAGCTGAGGGTCCAATTACTGTGACCCTGCAATGGTATGAGCCTCAGAAGAACAGCTCTCCCTGGAAACAGGCTGCAGTTAGTCTTAGCCCCACTATAAGGTGATCATCTGCTGCATTCAGAAGCTATAGACAAGAGTGAGGCCTACTTATTAATCCTGTATGTAATTACTTTTGTATCTCAATAATGGGTCATATTTAATAGCGTTTGTGGGCGGAGACAGAACTTGCAGGCGGCATGAACCACAGCCTTGGGGCAAACGCAGGTAAAGGGCCGTGTGCATTGGCCATGCTTTTCGCACCTGTCGTTTTTCAATCGGCTCACGTACTTCCTGTCCTGCTTCCTACCTCCCCGTCTCTCTCTGGCCCACAGGAGACACAGGGGCCTAACCAGACATGGACCCTTCCACAGGGACCTTTATTTAACAGACCAGTTAAATAACAGACCATATCAACCTGTTTCCTGTTTGAACAAATCCTGCTTTCAAACCGCACATACTTCATAGTGCTTTGACGTGGTAATTTCACAGTTAGATTGGCTATTGACATCTCTGAGCAAACGAGCCCCAAGTACATCCATCCATCCATCCAGCCTCTGCCACACTGACATTTCGCATTTTGCATGAGAGCAATCTGGACCAATCAAAGCTGTGAACATTTTATTCTAATTTTTGCACAGTCGCCCTGGGGCAGGAAAAAAAGAGTCACAGTGCTTAACATTTCCCACCTACTGAGCTTCAGAACCGCCATTTCAATCATACTTTTTAAATCCAATTTACAGCCTACATTGTGTTTTAGAGCAGTAGCTGATCTGTGTCCTGTACAGTATTAATCCAACTCCATATCCAATGCTGAAGGGCTCTCCTATCATGGATATGGGTCACATTTTAATATCTACCGCCCTGCTAGCCTCTTCTCCAGACCTGCGCTCTTCTTCTGAAGTACCTGTATGAGAATTAACCTTCTCAACATTCATTACTGTGTTAAATAATCTTCATAATTAACGGCCGCAGTGTTTTTCAAGACTAGTTTTATTCAGTGCTTTGTAACGGTGATATTCCTGTTCACATAACACTCACAGCCACTACTACTGCTATATCTACCACTAGGAACGTATATTACTACTGCTATATCTACCACTAGGACCTATATTACTACTACTATATCTACCACTAGGACCTATATTACTACTGCTATATCTACCACTAGGACCTATATTACTACTGCTATATCTACCACTAGGACCTATATTACTACTGCTATATCTACCACTAGGACCTATATTACTACTGCTATATCTACCACTAGGACCTATATTACTACTGCTATATCTACCACTAGGACCTATATTACTACTGCTATATCTACCACTAGGACCTATATTACTACTGCTATATCTACCACTAGGACCTATATTACTACTGCTATATCTACCACTAGGACCTATATTACTACTGCTATATCTACCACTAGGACCTATATTACTACTGCTATATCTACCACTAGGACCTATATTACTACTGCTATATCTACCACTAGGACCTATATTACTACTGCTATATCTACCACTAGGGCCTATATTACTACTGCTATATCTACCACTAGGACCTATATTACTACTGCTATATCTACCACTAGGACCTATATTACTACTGCTATATCTACCACTAGGACGTATATTACTACTGCTATATCTACCACTAGGACCTATATTACTACTGCTATATCTACCACTAGGACCTATATTACTACTGCTATATCTACCACTAGGACCTATATTACTACTGCTATATCTACCACTAGGACTTATATTACTACTGCTATATCTACCACTAGGACCTATATTACTACTGCTATATCTACCACTAGGACCTATATTACTACTGCTATATCTACCACTAGGACCTATATTACTACTGCTATATCTACCACTAGGACCTATATTACTACTGCTATATCTACCACTAGGACCTATATTACTACTGCTATATCTACCACTAGGACCTATATTACTACTGCTATATCTACCACATAACAGCACAACAGTGTGGCTGCTGGTGGCTACTACCACAGTATTTTGATAATGAAAATAATGAAAATAAAATAATAAAAATAAACTCACAGCCACTACTACTGTTAGGGGTAGGGGCACCATGTGTTTGCAGTGGCAGAGTTAGGGTTAGGGGTCCATGTTGGCTCTGAGCGATGTGTTTGCAGTGGCAGAGTTAGGGTTAGGGCTCCATGTTGGGTCTGAGCGATGTGTTTGCAGTGGCAGAGTTAGGGTTAGGGCTCCATGTTGGGTCTGAGCGATGTGTTTGCAGTGGCAGAGTTAGGGATAGGGCTCCATGTTGGCTCAATAGATGTACTTGCAGTCGCAGGCTGAAGTGGGTGATGCTGTACAACCATGTGACTGGAGGGGATTGTGTGCAGTCCTGTTCACTGCGCTACACCAGAAGAGGCCTCGGAACGAGCTCACTAAAGTGTGATCAATGTGGTGCTGTTATTGCCCTGCTGGAAAATACTGGGGCAGTTGAAGTGTCCCCTCCTTCAGGTGCCAGCATCTCTGTCATTATCTGCCCAAAGGCTGTTATGAGTGTGTGTGGGAGTCCCAGCCTGGACACGCCCACTGCGGCTGACCTCGCAAGCTCAAGCTGCTTCCGTGTGACAGGTGTGTTCAGACTGTGTCGGCAGGCCCACGCCCACAGCGCCATGCGTGTGTATAATCACGCAGAACAGGCGTGTGACGGGGGAGTCGGGAGGTTAAAGTCTCCGGGCGGAAACTGCACACGATGCACATATTTCTCAGCAATTATCAAAAGGCTCCGAAAATAATTATACCCTCATGTCGCATGAATAGCTTTTTTTGCTTATGTTAGAGACTGTTATTAAAACACAGGGAAGAACGGGGTCTTTCTCAGGCTGCACTAACAGGTCTAATCACCTACAGTACGGCGAGGTTATGAAACGATGGGTAGAGAACTGTAACCTGGCTAACGCGGTGACGTGGTCAGGCAGCACCAAGCTGACCCACTACCTCTGGGAAGGCTGTCACTTTGTGAATCTGAGCGCGTTTCTTTTTAAGCGGTGCAGCCGCTTCTATACGTGACGTGTGTCCGTCCGTCCGTCCGTCCGTCCGTCCGTCCGTGGCATGAGATTTAAACCAATCAGGAGTCGCCTATGCATCACATGCCCGGCAATGCAATAGTAGCTTGAGAAAAGCATGCCCAGCTTCAGACAGCTCTATCTCAAAAAATATACATGGGACAGCTTAGATATTCACACCCTAGGAATTCTGGGAACCAGATGCACGTCTGTATATAATATGTCTTGTGTAGCTTTAAAACTGTAGTCGTGAAAATGGGTTTGAAATTGAAATGACCAGCTGAGTGGAGTTTTGAACATTCCACCATTTGTGTGAATGGGGAGCATGGTTTTCAAACAACACTGAATATTTTACAAACTAAAATTGTCACAGCTTAAATATTTACACCGTAGGAATCCTGGGAACCACATGAACATTTTGATATATAATATGTCTGTGTACCTTAAAAACTGTAGTCATCATCACAAGTTAGAAAATGGGTTTGAAATTGAAATTACCAACTGCCGCTAGAGTGGAGTTTTGAACATTCCACCTGTTAGCAAGGTGAGTCGCCGTAGCAACCCCCCGAAGCAAAATCAATACAAAATCTACCACCAGTGTTCTGCTGGACCCAGTCAGTTATGGAACGGCCCAACAATCCATGCACCCTCTTGCTGAGTTTGGAATTCCATTGTTATTGTTCAAGTAATAACTGTAATCTTTCCTGTTTGTTATCAGAGTGCTAACTGTCATATTTCCTTTTTCTTCTGAAATACCAATTGCTGTCCTTTTATCTCTATCTCTCTTTTACAGGTTTGTTAAATGCAATGTCTGTAAGTATACTAATTAATAAGAAGCATAATGTAAAAATATCACCAAGCCAGAGGCCATTGTTTTTGTACATGTAAACAACACACACATTTTCTATTGCATTTTTTAATATGATTGCTCATAAACCTGCACCGCTTACTTCACCACCTGGGTGTGATTTTTTATTTTATAGGTACTTAAATGAATTTGCAACACCTCGCACCTGTCAATCATTATTAGCTACTCCGCCCATACCGGAAAAACAAACGAACACAGGTGGCTGGCTAATAATTACGAACGAACGCTCTGTAAAAGTTTGATATACCAGCTCCTTCCCCTGACTGTAGCTTTCCACGTCCCGAGCGTTGTTAATGACTGCTGCAGTATAGCATAACTGGCCTGTTGCAGTATAGCATAACTGGCCTGCTGCAGTATAGCATAACTGGCCTGCTGCAGTATAGCATAGGTATAGCATAACTGGCCTGCTGCAGTATAGCATAACTGGCCTGCTGCAGTATAGTATAGGTATAGCATAACTGGCCTGCTGCAGTATAGCATAGGTATAGCATAACTGGCCTGCTGCAGTATAGCATAGGTGTAGCATAACTGGCCTGCTGCAGTATAGCATAGGTATAGCATAACTGGCGTACAACGTTCGATTTATGGCTACTCCTTTGAAGGTAGACTTTTGTAGACAAACTTTTTTAATGAGTTTGTTAGAAACTGTTTCCTCTCCGTTATACAAACTATGCCAACAATTCTGACGTTTTTGTCGTGAGGCGTGTTTAGTTAAAACAGCTTGTGATTCGTTCAGTTCAAAATGGCGATATCCAACCAGCGTAGGTCGCCTGAGCACACAGCCCCTTCATTATCTACATAATTTGCAGACAAGATCAAAGCTGCCTTACCCGAGTCTGGAGTACGGTCCAGACTTGAGCGTTAGCCGGGGTAAGGGAACTCTGCTTGGAACCAAAGGGTTACAGGTTTTATTCTCACATATACACTGCCATTGTACCCTTGAGCAAGGTACTTAACCTGCATTGGCTCAGTATTGTCCCAGCTGTATAAATGGATATTGAGTAAAATAAGAAGAAAATGCTAAAGTTGTATAAGTTTGTCTGGATAAGAGCATCTGCTAAATGCCAGTAATGTAATGGTTTTTATATTTTGTATTTTTATTTAAGCAATACTTTGGGTAAAGTATGGCCCCTCCTCCCCATTCACATGTACTCCAGCTGAGTCTGAAATGTGTGTGTTTTACTTTCTGGTAATGAGTGAGTCTGTGGCATCTGTGATGTCTATGGTAATGAGTGAGTCTGTGGCATCTGTGATGTCTATGGTAGTGAGTGAATCTGTGGCATCTGTGATGTCTATGGCTGTGTCCGAAATCGCTCACTCATTCACTCCCTCCCTATACACTACTTAGGGAATCTACATAGAGCACTAGATAGGGATTGACTGGTGAAAGGAGGAGACGATTTCGGACACTACTGTTTCTGAGCTGGTTACTTAGCAACGCGCGACGCTTGCGTGACAGCGGTCACCGGCTTGGTGAGAAAGCATGCAAGAAACGGTAAAAAAGTGTTATTTTATTTTGAATAAGGGTTTTGTTTGTCTCGTTGTAGGTAGATAGGTAAGTTAGGTAGCTAGCTAGCTAATTAAGTTGCATTTTCCATTAAACATAGTTTACTTTGTCATATATTTAATCTACCATGTTTATTTATATTTCGGTTATAAAGCCCACTAAAACTGATTTAAATATAGGCTACAAGATGAAACTTGCATTTATATTTACATTTGTAGACCAGCGCAGGCTCAGCCGTCGCCATCTTGACAAAAATAATGTCTCCGGTAATGTAGTGTACATCGTTTGTACCCTACATTTTGTGGTGCATTGTGGGGGATATTGAGTGCACTGTATAGGGTGTCAAATTTGACATTTTGAATTCGGACACTCTACAAAATGGCCAATACCCTAAATAGTGCACTATATAGTGAATAGGGAGCGATTTCGGACACAGCATATAGCAATGAGTGAGTCTGTGGCATCTGTGATGTCTATGGTAGTGAGTGAATCTGTGGCATCTGTGATGTCTATGGTAATGAGTGAGTCTGTGGCATCTGTGATGTCTATGGTAATGAGGAAGCAGATGTTGCAGAGGGGGCTGTTAGAGATGGCGGTAGAGAGAGAGAGAGAGAGAGCGGCCTACAATGGGGCCTGTGTCCTGTAAAGACCTATTCCATCTGAATCTGCCGCAACCACACAAAGCTTTCAGTGCAAAACAACAAACTACTGAGCTACTGAGTGAAGGAAGAAAACATTACACCTTCAAACTGATAACGCTCCCATAAATCAGATTTTCATGATTGACAGATTTTAAAAAGAGTCTAAAGTATAATTATTTTTAGAAATAGCTTTACGCACATCAGAGGCCGGAAATCTGATTTTAAAACTTAGCCACCTTGGGTAATAATTATTTCCTGTGAAGTGCTCAATAGCACTGTTGTCACATCGGGTGCAGTCGGGTGAAACGCAAACTGAACTGTCCTCAGTTGTGTTTAAACTGCATTTGTTGCTCATGCAAAACTCCCCAAAACAGGTTTGAGGCGATTGACAGTTGCGAGCGTGTTAATGTGTTGTTTTGGTGGCCCTCCCTGGAGGACTGAGTCTCGGTTGTGTGCAGTTTCCCTCTGCAGCAGCAGCTGAGCACAACCTGCTTCAGAATAAGCTCTGTTCTTCTTCTCTGAATTCGGAGAGAGCGCACAGTCTGAATATTAACACTGCTTGAACTTTGATGGATGGAGAAAAACAGGGTTATAGTCTTCACAAAAGCAACAGTCATGCACAGCTAAGGTGGACGTGCCTCTGTGTTCCAGAATGTTCCCTAACCTCATTGAGGTGCCTGTGTGCCCTAAGCATAGGGCAGGGCTACGCAAATCCAGGGCCCGCGGGGCTGCGGCGTCTGCCTATTTGCTCCAGCCGTGCGCTGTTCCACCTGTCGTCACTAATGAGCTTCCATCCTGAACCAAGGAGGCAGAATAATTACCCTGTGCCTGCAGACGCCGCGTCCTGCAGGACTTGGGGCCGAGTAGCACTACCCTGTGGTTAGGGCACACAGGCACCTCCATCAGGTTAGGGAACATTCTGGAACATTACGGGAACGTTTAAGGAACGTTTACATAAGGTGGTATTTACGCCCCAGTAGCACTGTTTTAAGCCCATGTGCTTCAGAATGCCTCTCTGTGCCTGTTGACTATGCAAAGGCACATATGCAAATAGGTTTGGGGTTTTTACGGGGCCTGGTGACTGTGATGTGCGTTAAAACACCGGAACGGAAGCGCTGATCGTCACACACCAGCTACAGAGAGCAACGCTGAAAGTGCCCCGGCGTGTCGACGCGGAGAGCCCTGGTCAATGTCACTGGCTGCAGTCCCTGTCGCGCATGAGGATCAATACCTTGTGAACACTGTGTTAGAATCAAGCCATTATAACAGTTGTTTTCAGAGTGCGCCGAGCAAGAGAAATGCCATTGTGATTGATGGACTGACCCTCACAGAAAACGCAGTTATAACAGATATGCCAGCACGTGATTATGAAATATTCATGCGGGCCTGACTAGGTGTAACTCATCCTCCTCAAATCAATCCCCTTGAAACACTCTTCACTCACAGAAAGTGAAGATGTTGAGTAAAGGCGAAAGACAGCACTGTGCACTAGCGTAGCGGCATCTGGATTGTGGATTTGAGTTGCCGTTGCCGTTGCCGTGGAAACACGTACCTTGCCTTGCGGGCGGAGAAACGCCACTGCAGCCACAGCTCCGCGTTCTGTCTGCTGGGGTGGGTACACACACACACACACACACACACACACGCATGCACACACCCGCATGCACCCGCATACACACACCCGCATGCACACACACATGCATGTACTCACACACACCCGCACACACACACATGCATGTACTCACACATACACATGCATACACGCGTGTACACACACTCACACACACCCGCATGCACACACACATGCATGTACACACACATACACATGTATACACACATGTACACACACACTCACACACCCGCACGCACACACACACATGCACACACCCGCACACACACATGCATGTACTCACACACACACACACACACACACACTCACACACGCATGCACACACCCGCACGCACAAACATATGCATGTACTCACACATACACATGCATACACGCATGTACACACACACCCGCACACACACATCGCGTACTCACACATACACACGCCTACACGCATGTACACACACTCACACACGCATACACACACACACACACACACACGCATACACACACCCGCACGCACACACACATGCATGTACTCACACATAGACACGCATACACGCATGTACACACACACAGATTGTGTACATTTATCCAAAAGTAACCAGTAGCTGGTGTAAATATAGTGCATTTTACCACTTAGTTTAAGCCTTCTTTCTGTGTGTGGTAATATAATACATTTAACCACATACTTTAAGCTTTGTGTCTGTGTGTGAGCTTGGGCCAGTGTGTGCAATACATTTCAGCTTTGACCCCATGTGTATTGGATTTGCCACAGTGTGTGAGGAACGCATGGATGGTTTCAGCTCGGCCCAGTGTGTGATGAATTCATGTATAATTCCAGCTTTGCCTCCAAGTGCCATGAACGCATGAATAATTTCAGCTGAGCTCCCAGCGTGATGAATGCATTACAAATTTTCACTCCATACCATTTAAGGAGATGGTACTTAAAATCAGAACCATTTCTCATGTTAATTGTTCTGTGAAACCTGATAACTAGACCTAGGCCTCCTTCTTTCCAGCATTTTTACTTTTTTGCGATGGCCGTATCTGCTTGTTTCATAATCATGCTACTGGCGCCTGACGTGTCCCGTGTTTTCTTTCGAACTTTGCACCCCAGTTCAGCAGTGCCCCGACATTACAGAGTAAAGGCCCCAGTGTACTTAAAACCAAATAGAATTTGGCCGATTCACAAAGGCTGTCAAACTGCTGTTGAATACGGCGCTGGGAGCAAATGTCCGTGTACTCACAGTGATTTGAGGTCTGTTTGTTTACCATTGCTCCACGCCAGACGGATTAGATCGTTATAAGATTCGATATCACAATCATTGTCTCAATGCAGCCATTATGCAAGTGCTCCGGGAGAAGAGAGACAATGATTCACACTTTTAATGTGTACTTTTATAATTACAATATAGGCATTTTCAGTATTGCTATGTTGAAAAAGTCATGGCATAAACCCAGAGGAACTGATTCAAACATGATGATGTGTCCCATTCAAGTCTGACTGCAGACCCCTGGTACTCAAATCAAGGCCCTCGAGATCTGCTGCTTCATCATCCTCACTTTACCTGGGAGTCAGGTGTGAAGACAGTCTGTCCAATCAGTAGCAATAATTGATCTGTTAATTACCTGGGGAGAAAAGAAAACCAGGGCTGGATTTGGAGTTGAGTATCCATACGGTACCAGGGATCTCAAACTCAAATCCTGGAGGGCTGCTGTGTCTGCTGGTTTTTCACGGAAGTGCTTACTTTAAGCCATTGATTGGCTAAATAGTTTGCACACCTTCTTTCCAAGGCCTTGATTGGCTGCTGATGGAAAGGAAAGCAGAAAAACCAGGACTGGAGTTTGAGACTCCGTGTCTCCCCTGCCCTGTGACAGCCAATATTGTCCGTTGTTGCCGTCATTAATCTTACGTCATACATTCTATATTGTTATTATGTGTTAGTTATGTCTGTCTATTTGTGTGTTGTGGTTTCATAATGCCTTTTCTTAAGAGCTGAATTATCTGTGCAAGTCAAGTTCCTGCCAAAGAACTTATTCATCTCGACTGCCTCCTCACCACTTAATGAAAGTCAATAGCAGGGTCCTGAAAGAAAAGAATGGTTCGTCTGCAATTGTTTATCTATTCACAGTCCCTTTCCGCATTGTGAGTTTCCTTTCACAAGCGTATAACTAAGTTGTATATATACAGTATATATACTGTATATATATATATATATATATATACATATATACAGCTCTGGAAAAAATTCAGAGACCACTGCAAAATTATCAGTTGTCTCATTGCTTTTTTTGGTTCTGTACTCTAGCACTTTGATACAATGACAATGAGGTTGCAGTGCCGACTGTCAGCTTTAATTTGAAGGTATTTTCATCCATAGCGGATGAACCATTTAGAAATTATAGAACCTTTTGTACATAGTCCCCCCCCCCCCCCATTTTTGGCCATCAAAAAATATTGGACAGTTTAACATAATGTAGAATAAAGTAATCATTTTTAATATTTGGTCGCATATTCTTTGCATGCCATGACTTCCTGGTGTCTGTGACCCAACAATATCAAAAGACTCTTGATATCTTATTTTCTGGTACTCCTACAAGCGATACTATAACCTCTCTGCATTTGAATAGCTTTTTATGGGAATTGGGGGGTGGGACTAGATTTAGCTGTAAATTACACTGGAGCAGTATGGAACATATGGTTGGCTAAAAGTCATCAAGGGTCTGACGTATCAAACAAGCCTTAAACCATCACTCTGCTGCCAGAAATACAGTAGATATGGATGGATAACTTGAAGGGTTTTTTTCTCCTGACTTCAATAGGAAAATTTGTCAGTAGAAACAACCCTTAAAGTGATTCATTCAATTCAATTCTATTCAATTTTATTTATATAGCGCTTTTCACAGACGACTGTCACAAAGACGCTTTACAGAACAGAAAGGGGAGGAAAGGGGAAATGGGAAATGCCAGCTCTAAGCCAGCTCTAAGCCCCCAGATAGCAGAGGTAAAAACTCTAGTAGGGAGAGAAAACCCTCATACTGTGGCGAGAAAAAACTCCCCGATGGGAAGAAATCTCGAGAGGAACCCGGCTATTGGGGGGATGCCCATCCTCCACTGGCCTATGGGTTGATTATGTCATAGGGAGGTATTCTATTCAGATGACTCCATCATGTAGAGATCAGCAGTAGCAGATGGGGGGCGCCTAGCTGGTCTTGGGCTGGAGCTCCGGGCCAGGAGGGGGGCGGGAGAAGGATGCGGGAAACTCTGGAAACTTGGGCTAGAGCTCCGGGCAGGTGCCCAGAGCAGGGAAGAGGAAAAAAGAAAAAACATTGTTAGGGGGTTCAGATGGTAGCAGAACAAGCGCAGCAGGAGAGACAGAGGTGCCTGCGTGCGTAAGGAAACCCCGGCAGAATAAAGCTATGGCAGCATAGCTAAGGGCTAAACAGAGGCAGGGGCCAATACAGCCATGAGGGCAGGCTTGAGACAGTCACCACTAGACCATGACCGGTCGAGCTTAACACAACACGACCAATAATGATCCAGTGACAGCACTGACCGCTCAGTCCACCAGCGACTCTATAGCTAATGCCAGCCACCCACTCCTGCCCCTCAACTATAGGACAGACTAAAAAGATGAGTTTTAAGCCTAGCTTTAAATAGACTGACAGTGTCTGCACCCCGAACATGAGCAGGCAATTTGTTCCATAGGAGAGGAGCACGATAGGAAAAGGCTCTACCACCTATGGTACTTTTAGCTATTTTAGGAATAACGAGGAGGCCTGTGCCCTGCGAACGGAGCGTTCGTGAGGGATTATAAGGGAAAAGTAAATCCCTTAAATATAAGGGGGCAAGCCCATGTAAGGCTTTAAGGCTTTGTAAGGCTTTTTGATCCATCCATATCTACTGCATATCTGGCAGCAGAGTGATGGTTTGAGGCTCGTTTGATACCTCAGACCCTTGATGACTTACAACTTCCCTCCCAGCTTCCCTCCCAGCTTTCCTCTCAGCTTTCCTCCCAGCTTCCCTCCCAGCTTTCCTCCCAGCTTTCCTTACAGCTTCCCGCCTCTCCATCAGCTTCCCCCCCCCATTATTTTCCTTTTGTTCTTTACCCTTTTGATCAAAAATGAACTTTGTCATCATCTGACCCGCCCCTGTGCTTTTATAGGGCCGCTCCTCAGACAGAACCTCTCTACCCACCAGCTCCAGGCTCATCTGCTTGAGAAACATTTCGGCTGTATCACGCCATGTCTGTCTGTCTTGTCTGCTATAGGAGATGATTCCCTACTTCCGCCTCCAGATGGACTAATTCCAAACGCCTCCACCTTCCCCAGTAAAGACAGACGGAGATGACCTTGCAAAAACCAAATCACAAAGCTGCCTGTACTAAAAAAACAAACAAACAAAGCAGTAGATTTGGTTCATCGTCATTTTATCAAGTATCCATCTAATGAAGCTGACCTCCCGAGGGAGCCATTTGATCATTTTCCATGCCTAACTTAAGCTCGCACCGAAACAGCACTCTTAATGAATGCGGGACATTTGAAGGAGTTTCCTCAGCGAGTTTACAAGCACAAGCACTAACAGAGAGAGAGATGAAGTCTTTTAAAGCAATACCATTTTCAACTGCCCTGTTTATCAGTTGGACGGGAGCTAATTAAAGAAAAGCGCCAGTGATATCAGCAGCTAATTCAGTTCCACAGCGGTTTCCATCAGAGCCAAATATAGCCACTGCTGGTCAAAGCTACTGCTGGCCAACGTTTGGTTAGTAGCTCTGTTCAGTTATATTCATTTTGTTTTACTTTTAGCCATACTTCATTAAAACATGAATATAAAAGTGATAGAGGAAGTTATTATTATTCATAGTATTCATATTGTTATTATTATTAGTATTATTATTGTACAAATGCATGCAAATATGTGCTTTGTTTAACACTTGCTTGAATGAATCCAGAAAAGTAGATATGCGTTTGATTGAATTGCAAGATGCTTGTTTTTATTGAATACAGACCTACTGTTAGTGGAGGAACTTGTGTAACAGTGGCTGTTGTATCAGGTTTAGTTTTTTTCTGTTGGTAAAACAGCCTGCAGCTCATGGTGACCTGCATAAGCTATGGGGGTTGTAGGGAATCTGGGAATCTGGGAAATAAGAAGGCTCAAGCCTTGACTGAACCCTGTCATTTCATAGGTTTCCAGTGAAGAGGGGCTCAGATCTGTGTCTTATTCTTCTTTTATCAGGATCTGAGCCGTATGGTATTGCTGCAGGTTTTTACAGCAGCGCCCCCTGGGCTGAAGGAATGGTATTGCTGCAGGTTTTTACAGCAGCGCCCCCTGGGCTGAAGGAATGGTATTGCTGCAGGTTTTTACAGCAGCACCCCCTGGGCTGAAGGAATGGTATTGCTGCAGGTTTTTACAGCAGCGCCCCCTGGGCTGAGGGAATGGTATTGCTGCAGGTTTTTACAGCAGCGCTGCCTGGCCTGAGGGAATGGTATTGCTGCAGGCTGATCTGAATGAGACCATTTTTATCCACTGTTCTGTTTTGACCATCATCATGTTTCTGAGATGAGGACAACAAAAGTCCAGTCTGTAAATATTGTCATGTTCTTTTGAGAAAGATCTGCATCAATTTTAAGCCCAAGATCTTTACTAGAGGTGTCTGGGGTCACTCAGTAACTCACTAATAGAGCAAGAAATAATGATACCAACTACCGAAAGAATTGTCAGGAGGGGGCCAGGGTTATCATAATCTTCATCTGAATTCAGGAGCAGGAAATGAGATGCTATTCATTTTGATGTCTTAAGAGCTGATTCCAGTCTAGAGACCTGTAGATTTTCGCCTGGGATAAGTCAGAGGAATCCTCATTCAGGTGTGCAAATTGAAGTCTGACAGATTAATGCAACCCTGAACCTCCTTTTATATGGGCATGTCTGTTCAACAGGATCCGGTCTGTTCAACGGGATCAATCGGCACAAGTGGGTACAGGAACGATTACAGTCCAAAGACAAAGATACGGCATCGGTAAGCCTCGCTTGAGCTGTCTCTGTCCTGTGACTGTGTCCTGGGCTGTGATTGGGTGTCCTGGGCTGTGATTGGGTGTCCTGGGCTGTGATTGGGTGTCCTGGGCTGTGATTGGGTGTCCTGGGCTGTGGTTGGGTGTCCTGGGCTGTGATTGGGTGTCCTGGGCTGTGGTTGGGTGTCCTGGGCTGTGATTGGGTGTCCTGGGCTGTGATTGGGTGTCCTGGGCTGTGATTGGGTGTCCTGGGCTGTGATTGGGTGTCCTGGGCTGTGGTTGGGTGTCCTGGGCTGTGATTGGGTGTCCTGGGCTGTGGTTGGGTGTCCTGGGCTGTGATTGGGTGTCCTGGGCTGTGATTGGGTGTCCTGGGCTGTGATTGGGTGTCCTGGGCTGTGATTGGGTGTCCTGGGCTGTGGTTGGGTGTCCTGGGCTGTGATTGGGTGTCCTGGGCTGTGGTTGGGTGTCCTGGGCTGTGATTGGGTGTCCTGGGCTGTGATTGGGTGTCCTGGGCTGTGATTGGGTGTCCTGGGCTGTGATTGGGTGTCCTGGGGGATATACCAGGGCCTGTGTGAAGTCAGCAGCGTGAGGCCTTTATTATGATGCACTACATACACACGCAACACGCATGTCTTTTTTCCCTGCAATACATTGTAAAAATTGCGCCAATGCGCCCTCCGCTGTTGTTGCGACGTAGCCTACCTTATGCTGCACTGCTGATGGAAAATAGACAATAATGGAATACTATAGTTACTAGTATTTAGAATACTTTACAACCATGTTTATGGGGATTTAGGGTTTATAAAGCAGTCATACTCCACATTGAATAAGCACATTCTCAGCATCCATGCAAAAACATCAGTGTTAAACGTGCCCAAGCACCAAGAATTTACGTATCATATGAGGTCACTTATAGGAGAAAAAAAAACTTCTACAAATATATCTGATGTCATCACATAGTCTACCAGTTTGCTGAAATTCTAGGCCTATATAATTGACTAATTATAAATATGATTTTATGTATGAACATACAGTGCTGCTTGAACGTTTGTGAACCCTTTAGAATTTTCTGTATATCTGCATAAATTCGATGTAAAATGTGATCACATCTTCATCTAAGTCCTAAAACTTGATAAAGTGAACCCAGCTCAACAAAAAACACAAAAACATTATTATTTTATAATTTATTTATTGAGCAAAATTATCCAACATTAAATGCTTTGTTGGAAAAAGTATGTGAACCCTTGGATCATACGTATTTTTGAAGTATCATATTTAATATTTGGTTGCATATCCTTTGCATGCTGTTACTTCCTGAAGTCTGTGACACATCAATATCAAAAGACTCAATATCTTATTTTCAGGTACTGTCACAAGCGATACTATAACCTCTTTGCATTTGAATGGATCTCTATGGGAATTGAGGGGTGAGACTAGATTCAGCTGTAAATTACACTGGTACAGTATGGAACACATGACTGGCTAAATGGCTGTTAGTCATCCAGGGTCTAAGGTATGAAACGAGCCCAAAACCATCACTCTGCGGCCAGATATGGATGGATCACTTGATCACTTGCAAAGGATATGCGACCAAATATTAAATATGATACTTTAAAAATACGTATGATCCAAGGGTTCACATACTTTTTCCAACAAAGCATTTAATGTTGGATAATTTTGCTCAATAAATAAATTGTAAAAGAATGTTTTTTGTGTTTTTTGTTGAGCTGGGTTCACTTTATCAAGTTTTAGGACTTAGATGAAGATGTAATCACATTTTAGATCGAATTCATGCAGATATACAGAAAATTCTAAAGGGTTCACAAACTTTCAAGCAGCACTGTATATACAGTACCTGTCAAAACTATGAGATAACATAAATTAAATTATGCAAAGACAAAAAAAGTGTTAAACATATCAAAAAATCTTATATTTTAGATTCTTCAAAGTAGCCACCCTTTGCCTTGATAATGGTTTTGTACACTCTTGCCATTCTCTCAACCAACATTTGTGGTAAACAGGTATTCCGCAGGTCAACAGGTGATGCTTTCATGACTCTGTATAAAAGGATATCAAGACTCTTGATATCTTATTTTTGAGTACTATTACAAGCGATACTATCACCTCTCTGCATTTGAATGGATCTCTGTGGGAATTGGGGGGTGGGACTAGATTAAGCTGTAAAATACATGGTAATACTATGGAACCCATGGTTGGCTAAATGGCTGTAAGTCATCAAGGGTCTGAGATATCAAAAGAGCCTCAAACCATCACTCTGCTGCCATATATGCAGTATATATGGATGGATCACTTTAAGGGTTGTTTCTCC
Source organism: Synaphobranchus kaupii (assembly GCA_029718625.1). Classification (NCBI taxonomy): domain Eukaryota; kingdom Metazoa; phylum Chordata; class Actinopteri; order Anguilliformes; family Synaphobranchidae; genus Synaphobranchus; species Synaphobranchus kaupii. The sequence goes on along the minus strand of CM056377.1, from coordinate 167,184 downwards.
TGACTCATTTTCCTTTTGATTTTTATGGAAAAATAAGTCAGGAGAAATAATATCCATCCATATCTACTGCATATCTGGCAGCAGAGTGATGGTTTGAGGCTCATTTAATACCACAGACCCTTGATGACTTACAGCCATTTAGCCAAGCATGGGTTCCATTCTATCAAGGCAAAGGGTGGCTACTTTGGAGAATCTAAAATATAAGAATTTTTTTATTTGTTTAACACTTTTTTGGTCTTTGCATAATTTAATTCATGTTATCTCATAGTTTTGATGTCTTTACTATTCTAAAATGTGGAAAACAGTAAAAATAACAAAAAAAAACCTTCTATGAGTAGGTGTGTCCAAACTTTTGACTGGTACTGTACATTTATTAGGTAGACCTGGAATATGATGTGAAAGCAAAACAAGATTTAGTTTCTTCTGATGGGGTTTACTCACATAAATACTCGTTAAATGTCCTAGCATCATAATTTTTTAATTCCACACTGGGAAAAATACATAACTATCATAATATAAGAGGGCATTACATTACATTACAATCATTTGGCAGACGCTTTTATCCAAAGCGACCTACAATAAGTGCATATTGAAGGTCATTGACGCGACTACAAAGCAAATCCGACAAAGCACAGCTTTCTCACAGCGTAGGAGCTATCCTTAGCCTTGTTGTCGTCATAGATGGGAGACAGAGTTTGAATATAAATGATCATTATTATTATACTATAATGGGTAGAGCTATGTGACTGAACCATATGGTCACATCTCTTTCAACGCAGAACACAATGATTTGTTCATGTCATTATGCCTTTGAAAGCACCGTGCTTTTTATGAGACCATTGGAAAATCCTCATCACAGTGAAACTGTTGGATATATTGAGAATGCTGTCTGTGGTGTTGCTATTTTCTTACTCACTGCCTATCACAAACAGGAAATAGTTGCGTGTCCTTTAGTAAGATAAAACATTTGGACTCTTCAGTTGTCCAATCCAGATCTTTTTCCAGAGTCTTAAATGCAGACCTAGTGACTGAGAACAACCTGGTTATCAATCAGACTCAAATTCAACATTGAAGTGTAGAATCAAAATGCATTAAAATGTGTGTTGTCTCGTGTGAATCATGCAAATTATTCAAACTTCTCGTTTAGAAAACTTTGTTTCGGTTTGATGCATTTTTATTTCACTATTAGTTTGAGTTTTAGTTTTAGGTGTAAAATATTAATGGACTCTCTTTTGAATATTTTGCAAATGTAATCTGGAGAATGTGTCACCCTGGTGCAAGCAGAAGAGCTCTTTTAAATTCTGCTTCAGGGTGAAGTGATTAAGTGTAGCGTGGCTCACTGTGTGCTCTCTCCCCCCGAAACAACCTCAGAACTGCCTCCCCTAATGATCATCAGCCATGTGACAGCTACCCAGAAGCAGCTGCTTCCTCCTCCTTGTGCTGGATAAACCAACGATCTTCTGCTAACCCGATGAAGCATGCCCACACATAACTTTTTGATCTCCATCGATATTATACCACAATTGTTTTTACAATGCAGATTACTCCACTGAAGAAGTGTAAATGTTGATCAGTATTCAATCTGGGTTTCCTGTTCATGAAACAGGTTGAAAATGAGCTGAACTGGCCTGTGTACAGAGTGGAGGTAAAGCTGTAGTGGCACACCCCTTTGGCAGAGGGCATTTCAGTGATCTGATTGGCCTACAAAAACAAATGGGCGTTCTCAACTGGGTGAATATTAAAACGGAGAGGAAAAAGACCGGGCGCAAAACCCCTTTGTTTTATTGATTAATTTATTGATCCTCATTTGAGGCCTAATTTCAGAACATACCCCCTGCCCCTAAACACCCTCTCAAATAAAACAGTTTTTTCATAAAATGATTTTTTAAATTAATTTTTTAAATGTTGACATTTCACAATTATTCACGCACTTACGACCACAGCAAAATTGAGTTTTTCCCCCCCCTACAAACGCTGCGTTTCTGACAGGGTTGTTCAGTGCTGATTGATGTGCTTTGTGTTTGATGAGACGCTTTTAAAATGCTCCAAATGTAGACTCTTCTTTCCATTTTAGATGCATAACAAAAATAATTTTTTTTTATTATAGTAAAGCAGCTGCCAGTTCTGGAATGTCCGACTGCTTGCCACCGCAGCCGTGCTCCACGTGCAAACATGTGTCCAACAGCTGCTGCTTTTTGTGTCGCAGACCGTAGCTAAGCTCACA
>CM056377.1:83574-164460 GCA_029718625.1 Synaphobranchus kaupii | reverse complement strand
CACACACGCACGCACACACACACACACACACACGCGCGCGCACATACACACACACTCATGCACACATGCACTCACACACATACACACACACACACACGCGCACACACACACACACACACACACACACACACACACACACACACACACACACACACACACACACACATCATCCCATGCCCTGTTCTTTTCTGCTCAATTGACCCCTCCTCATTTCACCCACCTATGCCCTGTGCTGTCATTCCCGTATCACATTTTAGCGATAGCCACGGCTCCAGAGCTAACACAAACGCTACGCATTACTCAGAGGTGTTTCGAATACCAGTAGAGCTGGCGCATATCGTGATCCAGATCCTAGATTCCTCATAGATTTCCATCGGGTCCTGTTTTATCTGACTGTTTTATCCGTCCTGTTTTTACCACAACTTGTGCTTTCCCCCTCTCACTTCACGCTTTGAAGCCCTAGCAACTGTTCCCCCCAAACCCCTTCCCCCACCACACTGAAGCCCTGACTTACCACCTAACCCCCCCCACCCCCCCACACCCTCCCTTGCTCCAGCAGTCCCAAAGCCCCTATCCAGACACAGGCGGCTGTTTCACAGTAGAGCCCCTAACGTTCATCGGGTTTAGCAGTGGATCTTGGCGACTTTTGGCGGACGGAATTGGCGCATCATTGTCAGTCTCCCTCAATCACTCTGGCTGGGGACGGAGGTAACAGGCTCACCCGTTCTGCTCCACTTCCTCGGCCAATCAGAGCAGCCTGTGACCAGCGCGGAGGCCCTCTTAGTATGCACGAAACGCCCGGGCCTCACGCAGAGGTCCCGCTCTCTGCCGCGCATTCCGTTTAATAATGGATAATGCGAAGGGTGTGAGTCATTGTGCGATGACGACGTGAGCGGGCGCTTCTTCGGACTTTGCTCAGTGCATTTGCTTTACTGAGGACACTTTTGTTTTAAAAAAATATATGTTTTAAAGCTTTCTCAGCTTTACTGGACAGCACAGTGTAGAGAGACAGGAAGAATGGGAGCGAGAGAGAGGGAGAGATATGCGAAAAATGTTGCGCGATCGGATTCAAACCACAAACGTGGCTCGCAATGAGTATAGTATGGACGGGTGCTGATTCGGACACAACTGCAGTGTACTCAACAAGCATACTCAAGACTACTGTGGAAGAGTTCTGATTCGGACACAGCCACAGTGTACTCAACAAGCATACTCAAGACTACTGTGGAAGAGTTCTGATTCGGACACAGCCACAGTGTACTCAACAAGCATACTCAATACTGTGGAAGAGTTCTGATTCGGACACAGCCGCAGTGTACTCAACAAGCATACTCAATACTGTGGAAGAGCTCTGATTCGGACACAGCCCCAGTGTACTCAACAAGCGTACTCAATAGTAGGGAAGGGTGCTGATTCGGATACAGATGGTTTTTCCCCTTTTTTTTTAAGCGGGAGAGCCTTTCCGGTGCGTTCTCCCTCCCAAACTACTTGGCCCCCCAAACCCTCGGTCTCGTGGGGCTACCCAGTAACTCTTCTCCTGGACAGCGAGTCACGGGAGAAGGTCACGGAGTGCGCCGGAGATGACGGAAACGTACGGCGCAATAAACGAGCGCGGTCTCTGGGAGCGATGACGCCGTTAATCAGAGGAGGACCGCCGCGGCGGGACAGCGATGGGAGAAACCGCATAAATCCTCCAGGCGCATCTTCACCTGCTTCACGGGCCGCCGATCAGTCCGCTAAATTAACTCGCCGGGCCCCTGCGTAAATCCCCCGGCGAGCGGGCCTCATAGACAGGAGGAAAGGGCGAGGTCCAGGACCCGCGGGGGGTGTCAAACACAGAATTTGGGTCCCACCAAAACATCCTGTGCTGGGATTGTCCTATGAACCACATGATGGGGTAGGTCAAAGGGAGATGTTGTTTTAAAAACCAAATGAGGGCATATTGTTTTAGATATGAAGTGCTCTATAAATGCAGTCCATTTACCATTTAGAGGGATAACCTTCCACCAGGTATGAAAAAAGCCGCACTGGCTTTTTCACGAGGACTGTCAGTTATCAGATCAGTCTCATCTGTGTACTCGGATGTCAGGTGCAATATGGAGGCCCAGAAAGCCCCAGCGGAGGGGAGCAGGCCGGCGTGGACGTGAATAAGAATCGCACACGCACCCAGAACTGACAGAATCCAATAATAAGAAACTCCTGTCTCTGGCTCTCTGACATCCATATTCAGCCATATTCATATCCATATTATACGCACACTGAGTCTCGCTCCAGTCTGATTGTCTTTATTATGATGTTGACGCTGCTGTTGACAGACGGTGTCGTCTCCAGGACCCCGTTGCTCCAAAGTCGTTCGCCTAAAAGGGTGTCGCAAAACTGTTCCAGGCGCAGCGGCTATTGCAGAGCAATGGCAGCCCGGGGGGGGGGTTATGGGAAATGTAGGTCAATTAAGGTTAAACCATAACTTTTGTTTTAGGAAATTCGTTTTTGCTCATTATGTTGCTTAATATATTCTTCTCATTATATAAGATTATTATATTATATATTTTTGTGTGTGGTGCCCTGCTTGACCGAGTTAATTTGACAAGTGTTTTTTCTCACCATATGACAAGTGTTGGGCAGTGGTCAAATTTGTGTCTGATTGGATTCCTATCCACATGATCTTTATTACAGTTTTTCTCAATCGCTTGGACGCATTTCTTGAAACTCTAACCTCATTCCCAAAAACTCTAAGTGCAATCCCCAAAACAGTAAAATCATTTTTCATAACACTATACCACCCGTTCAAAAGAAACTATAACAATCAAAATGATAACAACATGCGTCAAAAGACACTAAGTCAGTCAATCGTTACAACAATGCCACCAAATGTATAGCACCTTCTGATCATTGCGTAAACCCTGACACTCAAAATGCAAAGTATTTGCATCAAAACTGGACAGATATTGTGTACATAGTGTTGCTGTCAATGTAAAACAATTCCTGGACACACAAATTACGAGAAAAAACATGTTTATTATGTATCTTTTTCATCTATAGTATGGTTGTTTTACTTTTTTATTTTGTATTTTTTGTTTTTCACTGCTGCACAACCAATCGCCCCTCTGGGGACACTGCTTCTTCCTCTATTTTTTTTTTGCACTGGAACCCTTAGCATTTATATATGTTTGTGAGTATTGTGTTCACAATTTGCACCTATGGGATGGAATTGACAGCATGTGTTCTCCGTTACTCTTCAAATGTGTGAAGGGAAGTTACTCACCTCCAATCACCCATCATGTTGGCCTTATCTTTTGTACAAACACAATGCTCATTATACATAGTATTTTGCATGCAATGATTTACCCAATGAACAACTGTGTCATTGCGAATGGGAAATGTACATAGCCAATTGAGAAAAAAAACAATCTGTTTTGACTGGAATGTCGAAGTGGAATGAGGATTGCATCTACACGATGACAACTGCGTTAGTGTTTTGCATTCTGTGTGAACACAATGAGAAGTGAAATAGTGTATTGGCGAATTGTCTTAATGGTGTGGGGTTTTGAGGCACTGTTAAGAGAATGAGGTTAGAGTTTCCAGAAATGCATCCAAGCGATTGAGAAAAACTGTATTATTATTTTTTTTGTGGTAATACTGAGCCAACATGATGGGTGTTTGGTGCACAAGGCTTCCACCAGTCAGGACTACTACCTATACTGCTATCTACCTCTGGTAGAGGCTTAATTTGCCTCGCTCTGCTTTTATAACCTCCAAACTGTACCTGGTGGTCGCCTGCTGTCCCCTTCGGCAATAACACTACCGGGGGGTTGAGTAGAGCGAGATTCTCCACACAGGCCTTATTTTACCCCAGCGACAGAGTCGCGCTTTCCCCTCCCCTCCGTCGACGCGCTCTCTCCCCCCCAGGGGGCGCTGTCCCGTGCGGCCCACAGCGAGCCGCGCGGATGATCAAAAGATCCCTTTTCGGCCGACCGGGCGACCCGAGCGACTTCAGCCCGGGGCACTGCAGCGCGCCGGCGAATATTTCATCAGTGTGTGACTTGGCGGGGAGCGCGGCTGGAATCTCAGCGAGAGACGCGCGCGGGGTGGGACCTCCGTTAGTGTGGCCGGCTCTCAGGCGGCGCGTTATGAGTTACGGTCCCTGTCCCGCGCTGACCCTCCGCAGCTCGGCTTTCCTAACCATTGGCGGACCGAGGCTCTCGCCAAAGTCAGAGGCGGCGGTACTTTTCCGTCCGTGTAAAAGGCCTTCGGAAAATAGTGCTCTTTAGTTTTAGTTTTAAAAGGCAGTTTTCCGCTTGTTCATTCTTCTCACGTCGCATTCCCAGCACAAGAAACAACCCACGTTATTTACGGAAGGGAAATCCCGCTACGGTTCTGTTATTAAAGACCAGCGGTGTGAAGGAGAGCCTCCTGTAGTGCAATTGTGCGTTTGGCGCTCTTTGACAGCGGGTCGAAGCCCGGCGGGTTTTTCGCTTCCCGGCCTGTCTCCAGGCGGACGGCCTTTTAGAGAGGACTGGCAGGCGGACGGCCTTTTAGTCTAGGCCCCCTGTTACTCAAATCACGGTCCCAGAGGGCCGAGAAACGCTGGGTTTTCCACCCTCCCTTTACCTGGGAGTCAGGTGTAAAGACAGTCTGGCCAATCAGAAGCGCTAATAGTTCAGTTAATTTCCTGGGAGAAAAGAAACCCGTGTCCGTGCTCTGAGCTGCAGGTCTCCTGTATGCGCTGATGCGTGGCGGCCATTAACATGGACACACACGCAGGACGCACGGAGAGCACAGACGGGTCAGGGAGGTTTATTGGCGTTGCGCCCGTCTGGAACGTTATTTGAATATTCCTGATTTAATACCTGGTTTAAATCAAAATGAGGCGTATTTGTATGTATAACGACGTTGCAGGGCTGAGTCTAATCAACTGTTTAAAATGTAGTGGCCATTCTCGTGGAATGGCACGGTGAAGCAGGGCATGTTGTCCCCAGTGACCCGGACTAACGGAGTTAACATTTTTGAAATCAGTGTTCGAGAACTCTGCTTTCAAATACCAGTAGCGATTGTTACATCAGCATTAGAATGTTCAATTGAGAGTTCTGTGAGTGTGTGAGGTATTCTGTGAGTGTGTGAGGTACGTATATGGTATCAGGGGTACAGTTCTGTGAGTGTGTGAGGTACGTATATGGTATCAGGGGTACAGTTCTGTGAGTGTGTGAGGTATTCTGTGAGTGTGTGAGGTACGTATATGGTATCAGGGGTACAGTTCTGTGAGTGTGTGAGGTATTCTGTGAGTGTGTGACGTACGTATATGGTATCAGGGGTACAGTTCTGTGAGTGTGTGAGGTATTCTGTGAGTGTGTGAGGTACGTATATGGTATCAGGGGTACAGTTCTGTGAGTGTGTGAGGTATTCTGTGAGTGTGTGAGGTACGTATATGGTATCAGGGGTACAGTTCTGTGAGTGTGTGAGGTATTCTGTGAGTGTGTGAGGTACGTATATGGTATCAGGGGGTACAGTTCTGTGAGTGTGTGAGGTATTCTGTGAGTGTGTGAGGTACGTATATGGTATCAGGGGTACAGTTCTGTGAGTGTGTGAGGTATTCTGTGAGAGTGTGTGGTATATGTGATCAGGGATACAGTTCTGTGAGTGTGGGAGGTATATGGTATCAGGGTACAGTGTGTGAGGTATTCTGTGAGTGTGTATCTCAGTGTGTGTGATTGTGGTGCATCAGCAGTTTCACTGCAGCGGCTCCTCTAATGGAACAAGCACTTGATCCCGTTACTTAATGGTTTGAACGGGCTGAGATTAGCTGAGCCCCACCCCAGGGGCCCCCTCGAAACAGCCACGGAAACAATGGGCAATAATCTCCTACACCGGGGGCTGTGTTCGCATCGCTCCATCTCTCTCACCCTCCCGACTCCAGGCCTGGGGTCCTCTTTCTCTCTATTCGCCCACACGCGGCCGTCTCCCGCCTCCTCACCGCCCACCCCAGGAGAGGGAGAGAGAGAGAGAGAGAGAGAGTAAAGGAGACCGCCGCCGTTAGACGCGGGAGTCTGGCCGCGCGGTAGCCGGAGTGCTTTTGCGTCCGTTGTCATGGAAGTTCAGCCGCGTTTGATTTGAAATCTGTGCTGTCAGAGACTTTTATTACTGTTACGGAAGCATGATGTGGACATTCTGGGCTCGTGGCAGTGATCGATATTTGGGACATTTTGCCGGGAACAATGCCGCCCTCTTTACATTATAGCACACACGCAATACGCAGCCCAGTTTGTACATCCATGGGAAAAGCAGATGAGCACAAACATCAAACAACAATGAAATAAAAATGTTACAAATTTTACTTGTATAATAACAAATAATTCAACCTGCTTACATTATTATCAATAGAGTGCATGAGTCTCGAGACATACTGAGTTCCATTAGAGCTTTGCTCATGAGTTTGATTAATAAAGATGATAAGTAATAAATAAAATAAGTAGTAAATTAAATATGTTTGTATTGCTATGATTACCCTGTTTTTTTGAGCATGTTATTTTCAACTAATTTAAATCCCCATTCTGGCACATATGGCAACACATGTTGCATATCATATAGGCCATAATCGTAGCATTGGGCCAATACTGATAAGCTGGTCATCAATAACTCTGTGAAAAATTTAATCCAATGAAATATTCATGTTTAACAATATGAGTTAATTCAGACCTGTATTAGAGGCATTTTGTTACTTCCTCGCAGTGAGGTATGTGAGTGGACACATCCGTAGGCTATTCGCTAATGTCTGTTTCTCTCTCTTTCCGGCCGTGCCCTGTCCTGATTGGCCGCTGTGGATATGATCCTGCAGGTAAGAAAGATATTGTCATATTCTTCTGCAGTCATTGTCTTAGTCCTGATATGACCTGAAGAGTTCATTACATTATGAGGGTTACTGTAACCTGGACTGTGATCTCTAGATCTCTAATAAATACATAATAACAATAACAATAATAATAATAATAATAATAATAATAATAATAATAATAATCAGGTGTATTTATTATATTGAAAACTTATTTGCCCCAAAACTTTAAACATAGCAACTTTCACACATAATGTATTTAATCCTACCTACCTACCTACCTACCTTATCTATCTATCTATCTATCTATCTATCTATCTATCTATCTATCTATCTATCTATCTATCTATCTATCTATCTATCTATCTATCTATCTATCTATCTATCTATCTATCTATCTATCTATCTATCTATCTATCTATCTATCTATCTATCTATCTATCTATCTATCTATCTATCTATCTATCTATCTATCTATCTATCTATATCTATCTATCTATCTATTTCCAGTATGTAAATGGCAATCTGTAAAGTCTTGCTGTGGTGGTGCTAATATACAGGATAGTCAGAGATCTTCACTGACAGAATAAGCATTGGCCCACACCATCAGCACAAATATGGCTTCCAATCCAAGGTCACGTGGTCGCCATGGTCACATTTTCCATCCACACCCTGGAGGCAGTAGCTCCGTAGCAAACTTGGATCGGCTTGGATCAAACATGGCAACCCTTGGAAAAACTAAAAGGCACTCTGCCAAAATAAATACACATTTTTTTTTTTTTTTTACTTGTGTCCTTAAACTAACACCATGTCTTTGTTGCCTTTGATAACTAGTTCACTGCCAATACGTAGAATCAGGGTGTGTTGCCAAGAGAACAGCCATATTGTTGATTTTGCAGCAAACGCAGGCATCATGGCACTTCACGGGGCGAGAACTAAATAAGTAGTGAGCTGGATGTATGAGAGAAGCTTTATTTTACAGTGAAACCGAGCCCGTGCCGCGGTTGCCACACTGCTACAGGCAAAGGTTCAGCCGGTCGCAGCCATTCCGGCTCTTTGCCTGGGCAGGCCTCTCTGTGAGGCACTGTAAAATGCTTTTACACAGATTGCAGGCTTTATGTGTGGGGATGGTACAGGTGGTACAGAGATGCCACCGGCTGCTTTATTGTACCGTGAGTCTTAAAAATAGACCTGCGCCGTGTTTATTGGATTTTATTCTCCTTCTTTTTTTCATCTTCTGCGAGGCGTCTGGCCTCCTCCGAGAACGTTTCCTGTATTCACACTTCTTCACCTTTCTTTTTTCTTATTCGCCGTGTGCCACCCTCCCTGCCCACCCGCCCGGCCCCCACCCAGCCTGTGTCTGGCCCCTGCAGCTGAGCCTCCTCCCGCTAGCCCTGTTTCTGTTTCTACTGTGTGTGTGTGTGTGTGTGTGTGCGTGTGAGAGTTTGTATGTGTGAGAGTTTGTATGTTGTGTGTGTGTGTGTGTGTGTGTGTGTGTGTGTGTGTGTGTGTGTGTGTGTGTGAGAGAGAGTGTGTATGTGTGTGTTTGTGTGTGATATCCCTCTGAGCTGAGTGTATGTGGCTGTGTGTGTGTATGCGTGTGAGTGTTGTATGCGTGTGTGTGTGTGGGTGTGTGTGCGTGTGAGAGTTTGTAGTGTGTGTGGTGTGTGTGTGTGTGTGTGAGAGAGCACGTGTGTGTGTGTGTGTGTGTGTGTGTGTGAGAGAGAGTGTGTATGTGTGTGTTTGTGTGTGATATCCCTCTGAGCTGAGTGTATGTCGCTGTGTGTTTGTGTGTGTGTGTGTGTGTGTGTGTGTATGCGTGTGAGTGTGTATGCGTGTATGTGTGTGTGTGATATCCCTACTGAGCTGAGTGTATGTGGCTGTGTGTGTGTCTGTCTGTCTGTGCGTGAGTGTGTGTGTGTGTGTGTGTGTGTGTGTGTGAGAGAGAGTGAGAGAGAGAGAGAGAGAGAGTGTGTATGTGTATGTGTGTGCGTGTGTTTGTGCGTGTGTGTGTGTGTGTGTGTGTGTGTGTGTGCGCGTGTGACATCCCTCTGAGCTGAGTGTATGTGGCTGTGTGTGTGTATGCGTGTGAGTGTGTATGCGTGTGTGTGTGTGGTGTGTGTGCGTGTGAGAGTTTGTATGTGTGTGTGTGTGTGTGTGTGTGAGAGAGCACGTGTGTGTGTGTGTGTGTGTGTGTGTGGGTGAGAGAGAGTGTGTATGTGTGTGTTTGTGTGTGATATCCCTCTGAGCTGAGTGTATGTCGCTGTGTGTTTGTGTGTGTGTGTGTGTGTGTAGTGTGTATGCGTGTGAGTGTGTATGCGTGTATGTGTGTGTGTGATATCCCTCTGAGCTGAGTGTATGTGGCTGTGTGTGTGTCTGTCTGTCTGTGCGTGAGTGTGTGTGTGTGTGTGTGTTGTGTGTGTGTGTGAGAGAGAGTGAGAGAGAGAGAGAGAGAGAGTGTGTATGTGTATGTGTGTGCGTGTGTTTGTGCGTGTGTGTGTGTGTGTGTGTGTGTGTGTGTGTGTGTGCGCGTGTGACATCCCTCTGAGCTGAGTGTATGTGGCTGAGCGCCAGTACTATCTCCTGCCAGGCCAGTCCTACAGTGAACTCTGCTTGCTCCTGCATGTTTGGCCCATAGTATCTCTACTAAAGCCCCGCATTTCTCATCTCATGTAATCTTTACCCAGCATCCTCCTGAATGAAACCATCACCAGCCACTTTCTTAGCAGCAAGCCTCCTGAGGGGCCCGCTCCAAAATGGCTCCCATCAACGCATATTATATTTATTCTTAATGCAGCATTTTTAATATATGATTTATTTGAAAGCTAGGCCTGGAGCAATCTCAGTTTATTTTGACAGTATGTGCTCTCCTTCCTCTCTCTAATTTAATGTACTTCTCTCAGTTCCAGCCTAACTGTCCCTGCAACTGTCGTTTGTGTAACTGTTGTTTGTATAACTGTTGTTTGTGTAACTGTTGTTTGTATAACTGTCGTTTGTGTAACTGTTGTTTGTATAACTGTTGTTTGTGTAACTGTTGTTTGTGTAACTGTCGTTTGTGTAACTATCGTTTAGGTAACTGTCATTTGTCTGTACGCACGTCATGTCTAGAATACCATACTGGTGCAGAGGAGACATAACTTGCTGTAGGTTTGAGAAACAGGCCTTACGTGTTCGTTTGATCAGTTTTGACCGTCCCCCAGAGAGGACAGGAGTGTGATCACTCACAAAAATGACTGGGCTCAGCCCTGATAGCTGATTGGGCCGGGGATCTGGAGGACCGAGTTGAACGATCGCCGTGGCGATATTGCTCTGCGGGGCAGTCTGTGGGCCGGAGCGAATACCTGTGTGCAGGCAGACCTGGGAGAGCAATATACACCTTTATTGCGCCGATATCCGTCTTTCTGTCATGTCTGCTGCTTTGTCTGGCGATGTAATTACCGTTCTATCATGGAACGTTTCTTGTTCGCTCCTCGCTTTCCGTGTTCGCTTCCGGTTTCTATCAAGGGAACCCCGAAATGACAGTTCCGGGGGGTCACCTGAACTTGTGCTTCCCCTTCTTGTCTTATGGAAGGAAATAAGGTTGCATCTTGCCTGACAACCAGCTATAAACAAACATGTAGGTACGGGCTGTTTTTACTGGATTTATCCCTGTTATACCTGATACCACACAAAAGAAGACTTTCTTTATAATCTGCTAAGTGAGGAATTAAGTTTTAATTTGGACAATTTTTCATTGTTTTTTTTCCCCAAACGCACACATAATTAAAGCTACATTTTCTCAAAATTGATTGCTTATTAAGTGGACTGTGGTTTCTGTACAAGCGCTGATTGAAATACAATGCAGCTTCACCTTCACATTCACAAAAAACAGATATATAAACACACAACACACAGTGCTCCCAGCTGAGGCAGGGAGAGGAAAATTACCCAGAAACCCCGGGCAGCACAATTAAGCCTCACATCTCTCTCCTGACTAAAAGTGTCAACATCTGAAATGACTGCTGAAGGGAATATGTCCGCGCATCATCTCCTTTCAGAAGAGCTAAGAGGGGCTCAGATTTAACAAAAACGCTTTTTAATTTGCTTCCTCCGCTGCTTTATTATACAGAGGACTATCATTCAGCCGCGGCTTTCAGGGAAGGTGGATCTAATCTGTGATTTAGCATGCACACTCTGCGCTTGTTTTGCCTCCGGTGATCTGTCATCTTTCAAATAAAAGACGAGAAGAGAATGAGACTAATAGCACGGCAACCGGGCTTTTCCTCGTGCCGTGCGTCCTGAGATGTGGCTGGTGTGTAGGCCCCGGCCCCGCTACTGGACCTATTGGTCACCAGTCTTTTTGGGGTTTCCATCCAGGATCACGTGAATGTGACGTGTGTCGAGTTCTAAAATGGACGGGCGGTACACTAGCGTTCGTCGAGTTAAATATGTTTTTTATTTTTTTTTTTTTTCTGTGACTTCCATCCATCCTGTTTGTGAGTACTGACTGGCAAAGAGTGGGAGATGAAGTCCCTACCTAGCAGACTGTGCACTCTCACGCACACACAGACGCGCACGCACACAAACAGTTAGGCATACCCACCGTAGAAAGGGAAGGCACAGCCATTTCTCCTTCTGCTCTCTCGCGTACGGCACAAAACCACAAAATGGTTTATGTGAAGAAAGATATAAAAGGAGATAGGAACAGTATTTCTACCGAGCGGAGCCTTCCTTACACCGAGAGCGATGCAGACTCAATCTCTTTGTCACTTTTACAGAGCCTTGCAAACAGCATTATTGATCTTCTAATCAATGGGGCTGCTTATATTAGGGTATCTTTACTGCGTAACAGTGCGTTTATATCTCCATGTCCAACGTGAGAAGAGTAGAACTGAGATGTAATGGGAGTCTGGCGGAGGCGGACGAGCTCCCGGTGAAATGATGCGGCGGTAACCACGGTGAGGGAGACGTCCCGCTCACCATCTGGAAGGGGGAGGAGTGGGGGGGGGGGGGGGGGGCGGGAACTGGCGCTGGGACCGTCAGCTGTGGCTTTATGAGAGCTGACATTTGGATCCGTGCCCACAAGCCTCCCCCTCATTGTAAATATTTACCCAGAAGGCCCGGTGACAGGAAGCGCCAATCCAGTGAGGTGAGGGCCTTCCTGTATCAGTCTTTTAGTCACGGTGCCTTTATTTTCTCGCCCTCCCTGCCTATACTCAGCCCCTCCCTGCTGTCCTGTTACACCCCCACGCCCCCCTGTGCCCGGGTTCAGGCCTCCCTGCCGTCCCTCTGGACCTTGGCAGCCAGTGAAACCTTGTTATTGTGGGAGGATAGGACGGAGGTTTCAGGTACTGCAAAACCTTCCCAGCATGCCTCTCTCTCTCTCTCTGAGTGACGTTTCAGTTTATCTGTTGGGAGAGGAGGGATGGGCAGGGTAGAAGAGGTGATTGGGGGTAGTAGCAGAGGGGGGGGGGGGGGGGGGGTATGGGCTGCTTGGCCTAGGTCCCTCCAGGTGGGATGCTGAGGGTGGGGCCACCTGTAATGTCACATGACCCGCTCTCTCACCCCGCTGAGAGGGGATTGGCAGGGGTTTGAGGCAGAGCAGCGGGGCACAGGCTCGGCACTCCTGCGAGCAAGCAGCCTGTCCTATCACAACGTGCGTCAGAGAGAGGTCAGCAGACTGACCAGGACCGGACAGCGGGCGCTGAGCGCTTCGGCGGGTTCACGGGTTCTCGTGGCGCCAACATCGGAGCCAGGAGGCCAGTGGGTGGAGCAAAAGTGTGTGTATGTGTGTGTGTGTGTGTGCTCCGGCCACTCCCTCCCGTCCTCTTCCTCTGCTGTCAGATGGGGCCGAGCTGGCCGGGGACAGGAGCTGCCAAAATGGCTGTCTGTCCTGCTTCCGCGGGCCTGTACCCCTCACCGTGCCCCAGAGGTCACCCCGTGAACGCCAGCTGCCCCCTTTTGTCCGATTCCCTATCCTCTATCCGCCTCTGCGCTCTCTCATTCACACAATCGCTTCCATTCAACATTAGGACAGAGGGATGTTTCTAGGCCTGTCATTCATTTACTCATATCCTTTATGTTTGTCTCTGTGCTTGTACCAATACCAGCCTGGTCACCTGCAGCCTATAGACTGTGGGCCAATTCAGTCTCCTTCACAATAAATGCAGACCAGAGGATATTATTTAGAAATGACTTACAATAGTATGTTTGCACATTATCCTTGCATGCATATACAATCTACAGTTTACAATTTAAGCACTTAGCTGACACTTTTAGGACTAACAGTGCATTTAGCACGGTAAGAAAACCACCACTAGCACTAGAAATAAGTTAAATATGTAACGGTAAAATGTTCCTTGTTTACACATAAGGCTAAATATAAAGATAGCACCTCAATTTCACAAAAGGTTTGAGTCACTTACTCTATTCTCCAATGTTTATGCACTTTGTTCAAAGTCAATGGCATTGGGCCTCATTCACCAATCACACTACGAACGAACAAATTTGTTCTTAAAAACGTTTTTACAAAAAAATTCCGGGATTAACTGATGTTTGCGTTCTGAGGTTCTGTTCTACCGAAGGAAAAATCCCAATTAAGAAAACATTGGTGAATGCCAGAATGTTCATAAAAACATTTTAAAGAAAGTCCTAAGAACAAATTTGTTCGTAGAATGGTTGGTGAATGAGGCCCATTGTTTGTAGGCATGCTATTGTTAACATCTTGCAGTATTAGCTAGTCCTGTAGTGGGCCATAATCCTGGTCCAGTGTCGCATTTGGTTTTTTACCTAGACGGACATTTCTGTCCTCCACAAACAGTGGTCATCTCCTCCTCATATCCTCGCCTGAGCATATTTTAAAGATAATATCACAAAGCATAAGTCCCAACTTATAGCCATTAAACATGATTAGTCATTGTTGTTATAACTAGGGATGCAAATGAATCTCTGTGCTCTCGCTTATAGCTGATTTTGTATGTTTGTTTCCATATGTAGTGCAAGGTATCCGAGTATGCGAAACCCACGCATTCACGAGCGTGTTGGATATTCCCCGCTATCAGCATATCGGCGGGTTTTAGCGGAAGCGCTCTGATTAAAGTGCACCGAGGTCGGCGTGGTCTTCAGCGAACCACTTTTCATAAGGGCGCTGATTGCTATTTCATTAGCTTCAAGGGCGTACATGGCTGTCAGCCTTCAGAGAAATGAAAGATTGGAAAAGTGCAGTTTGAGGAGCCGTTTTGAGAGCGTACAAGGGAGACGTGCTGTCAAGTTTTGAGCTTTGTCTGCGCGCGCCTGGGGGTGCAATTCACAGTCGGTTGGCGTGAGGAAGTTTTTTAGACAGCGAGGAGACAATCACAGAAGTTACTGACTGGGCAGTTGTGACCATTTGTGGTGAAACGGTGGGAGGAGGACACGCAGTTTGCTGGGAAGCCATTTTGTTTCACACTCGAGGTCTATATTTAGGCTTTTTGCTAAATAAGACAAACTATCTGCCAATGGGGTGAGATGAGTTTTACTGATTTCAAGATTTGCCAGTGGGGTAAGATGATTTCACTTGTCAAGCAAAAAGTAACTTAAAACAAGCTAATATTTTCCACTTTTGAATATTTTCCACTTTTTACAACACTTGTTAAGACAGACATTTTTTGCAGTGTAGAACCAGTTTCCTAAACTCTCAGAAATAACGGTACAGTGGAGGTAGATTTTTATACTTTAAGGAACAAATTTCCCAAATGTACCCTGAAAGGTGCAATATATGATCTTTGGATACTAATAAGCACCTTTTGCAAGCAAACACGGTGAAAATTAATTATTAAACCCATGGCCAGGAGTACAATTTCCTGTAGAGTATTCTGGGGGCAATTGTAACAGGGGGCAATTGCAACACCATAGAATTGCACCAATCTGAAACAAGCTAGAGCTGAGATTCTATCCAGCAAGCTAGCTAGTTTCATGTGTTCAGGGTTGGGGGAAATTGTAGCAAAAAATTGTGTTACAATTGACCCCTGTTACAATTGCCCCCAGAATACTCTATGGTACCATCCCAGTTGCAAGCATTTGCTGTTTAGGCCGTGGCGAAATCTGAAAACACTCCTCCAGATCCATGATAATTTTTCAGTGAAAATAGTAACTAACCAAAATCATATTAAATAAGACATTTGTTTTGCCTATTTGTGAAAATATTGTGCAGTTGCTTTTTTTTTAAAAACGGTCATTGTCTTCAGGGGTTTTACTGGTGTTTAAAGCATTTCACATAATTATTTAACGGGCTGACGTGACCTTGGTGATGAATATGCGTCAGCAAGACAACAAATAAATAAATAAATGAATAAATAAATAAGTAAATAAATAAAAATGGCCTCACCCTCAGAGTGTCAATCAGAAGTGACAGTCAGAAACTCCGCCCCCTTATTTTTTTCCCGCCCTCCCAATGGCCCTTCCCCTTTTATTTTCCCAGAGAACACAGAACAGGGCTACAGAATCCATCAGCAGTATTTCATTAGACTTCTTCTTTCTACTGTCCTTTGATTAATGGCCCCCAGCCACCATTATAAATCCAGTTTTTGACTGCTCACTCACCGTCCCAAGGTGTCCTTTCAGGCTGAAGACACGCCCCCTTAAGTCACCCGCATAGCTAACTGTACCACTGAGGTAGCGACACTCTTTCTACACTGGCACTATGGCGGACGGAAGGGAGGCCAAAAGGGGCGTCCATTTTGTTTTGTGTGATTGAAACCACAAATAAAGCGAGGTCAAACAGGACAGGCCGTTTAAGATTTCAGGGAATGGGGCCAGGTGATGCCAATTTTGATGGGGTCCTGTGATTCGGATTTGAATGTGTTCCAGCGGTCCAGGTATTTGTGGGTTCTGGGAATACAAATGTCGATGAGACCAAGTGACCTGGATTTTTAAGCAGTAAAGTGATCCATGCGGGACTGATTTATGTTTTCATGTGGTCAGGTGATCTATGCATCGATGTGGTCGGGTGGTCCAAATTTTGATGAGGTCAGGTGATCCAAATTTTGATGAGGTCAGGTGATCCAAATTTTGATGAGGTCAGGTGATCCAAATTTTGATGAGGTCAGGTGATGCCATGCACTTCTGATGTCGAGTATCCCCCAGTGAACTGCCACTGTACACTCTACATCAAAGGGGACTGCCAAGCACCCTGAGGGCCTGTCTCTATGCCTACATCTCCCAGGAGTCTTAGGCAACCCAGCTGTGACCTCACATCCCGTCTCTGGGACTAAGAATCGCTCAGAGCAATTACATTTCCTGCTGACTTTGCCTGGAAAGCATAATTGAGGCAGTTGGCTGTTTTATTTCTCTGGGCCGGTATGTAAAAAAAAAAAAAAGATGGTGCCATGAAGGTGTGTGCATGTGTGTGTGTGTGTGTGTGTGTGTGTGTGTGTGTCTGTGTGTGCTCACTCGTGTGTGTGTGTGTGTGTGTGTGTGTGTGTGTGTGTCTGTGTGCGCTCACTCGTGTGTGTGTGTGTGTGTGTGTCTGTGTGCGCTCACTCGTGTGTGTGTGTGTGTGTGTGTGTCTGTGTGCGCTCACTCGTGTGTGTGTGTGTGTGTGTGTGTGTGTGTGTGTGTGACTTAAATCCTCACCCATATGCACACAGGAGTTCAATTCCACTCCCTTGCTAAGGAATAAAATAGTTTTTGTGTAACCTTTTAATTAGCAACTGATTTAGATTAGAAACTCCAGATGGGACATCTGAACAGTGAACAGTGACCTCAATCTAACAATTAAGGCCGGAGGCTGAAACAAAAGTAACATTGGACCCTGCAGCCCATTCAGGTCCCATAACACAAGGAGCGTTCTTCATGAGCTATTCTGAGTAACCGTTGTGGAAAAAAGAATAAATTCAGTATATATCGCCCGCGTTCTTCTTCGCCCTCCCTTTTGAAAAATTTGGCCCTGGCAATTAATTTTCCCTGCGTGTTTTCTCTCCACTTTTTGCACCGGCCGTCTCAAGGCCCTTCAATCTCTGTCTCCTCCAGCCAGGGCCGCCGTCGGGCGGCGAGACGCCGCTCGATTGCGTGAAGTGAATTCAGCTCCGCTCGGAAATTCCCCCTGTATCTGTTTCCATTAGAGTCTAACCAGGCGGGGAGGAGGGGCCGTGAGGGGCTCTGTCTGTCACCGTGGCGACCTGCTGACAGGTGATTGAAGCTTCAGCGCCCGGTCTGTTTACAAAGTACTGAGACACAGGCCGGAGGGAAAGTGTTTATTTGTGTGTGTATGTGTGTGTGTCTGTTTGTCACTGGCATTGAGCTGATGGCCGGAGCAAGTGTGGTGCGTGCGTGTGTGTGTGCGCTTGTGTCCGTGCCTGTACGCGCATGTGTGTATGTGTGTGTGTGGTGGGTATACTGCAGTGGAGTATGGAAATGATCTCACCAGGAAATGTAAAAAAAAATTTTTTTTAAATCTTACCATCTTACATAAATGCTGCATCCATTGAGCGTACTGTAGCTTTAAGAGAATGTACCCTGGCGATTAGAATGTACCCTGCTGATATGAGAGTTTGCAATTGGAGGAACAATCTCTCATGACCTCCGATAAACGGCTCGTTACGGAACACGACCGTCGGCACGTGAGCTTGGCGCGCTGAACCTCGATGTAATCGGAGCGAGAACCCGGTCGTGAGCCGTCACGGGTTCGCCTCTGGATCCGCGCCCGGACCCGGGCCGGGGTCAGGCCTTGCTTAAGGGCCCCCGCTCGGAGCACACTGGCCTGATTGTACCTCCAAACTCACCCCTGTCCCGTGTCCTCTAGCCGCATCTCCGCCCTACAGGAATCCATGTCCCATCTTAGTCAGCGAGAGCTTCCACTGTACAGGGAATAGCGATACACACACTGCTTTTAACTCGCTGCGTGACAACGGCGGTGACGACGTGGAGGGAATCGTCTGTCTTCCATATCTGCTGGCAGTGACCGGGAGTGATGCCTGTGCAAGGCCTGTACGTTTGTATTTATTGGTTTACAGCGCAGAATCAATAGTTATTCATCTGTCCAATTGTGGTGTAATGAAAGAACGAAGTGTTCCCCGGGGGCAGGTGGTCAGTGGGCTGATATGGCGGGAGGACAGGGCTATGGGAATCACGCATAGACCCTCGCTCACACAAAGGAGCCATTATGGCTCAAACGTGGTGGGCCAACGTGGGACTGATGTTTCACAACCCAAAGCAAAAATAGGCATGGGAAAGACACTGGGAGATGTGCGCTCACACGCAAACATGCAGTCGCACACACACGTAGCATGTGTACTCATGCACACAACACGCACACACACACACACACACAAACAATCACACGCACACATGCAATTACAGACACGCACATGCACACACACACACACACACACACACACCACACGCATGCACACACACACACACATGCACACTCACATGCACGCACACGCACACGCACACACACACACACAAACAATCACACGCACACATGTAATTACAGACACGCACATGCGCACACACACACACACACACACACACACACACACACACACCACACGCATGCACACACACACGCACACTCACATGCACGCACACGCACACACACACACACGCGTTAAATACAGTTTGTGAAACAGTAAGTTTGTTAAATTCAGACAAATCACCGTGTGTAGCCTGACCTCATAAATCACTGTAAAATGTTAACCTGCAGTGTGGGTAATGGCTTCACATCCCATATTTAAAAAAAAAAATTTTTTATTAACCTTTACTTTAGCAGGGGAGACCCACTGAGACCGAAATATCTTTTCCAGGGGGGCCCTGCGGCAATACAAAGTTAAAAGCAATACAAAGTTAAAAAGCATAAACAAAGTTAAAAAGCAAAGTATAACACATAAAACTTACATACATACCATACATACACATACAAACATTTCAATAACAATTACAAATGCTCTTTTTTTCCCCATATTTCAACCACTAGCTCTTTAAAAATCTTATAAGACACCATAGAGGACACGGTGTCTGTGCCCAGGAGTGTGGAAGGCTTCACATCCCATAGAGGACACAGTGTCTGTGCCCAGGAGTGTGGAAGGCTTCATATCCCATAGAGGACACAGTGTCTGTGCCCAGGAGTGTGGAAGGCTTTGCCGGCTTTTGCATAAACCCCATTGCTTAGTCACACCCTGATATCCTCAAGCCTCTTTCCATTGAAGCTCAGCTTCATAAATTATAAATCTCTGTCTGCAATTCTCACAGCAAAGCTTAGCTTCATGCGTGCTTTCACAGATCCAGTATTTCTGTTTTATTTGGGGGTGTGGGGTGGGGGAGGGGTCCTGCGTACCCAGCTCCGTCCCTGTTAAAGCGAGCTGTTTTGTGTGTACGATTAGCCGGAGGTCCCAGCGTGGAAAATTGCTCCGGCAAAAAAAAAAATAAATAAAAAATGCGGTTCACGCCTGTTCCACGAATGCCCGCCCAATCCCGGTCTACGATCCGCGAGGTGAGGCGAGGCCGGGATGTAGCGGCGGTATGCTGATGAATGTTAATCCACCCGCGTCCCGCTCGCTTTTAATGAGATGGGTATTCCTCCGTGCAAGAAGCGCCATGCCGTGACCGAGGGCCCCGCTCGCCGTGGAACGGGCAAAATGCCGGCAGCCGCGCCATCCTGAATACTAACCGCAGGGAACGGAAAAAACACCGAAGGATTCTGGGTACCAGGGCATAGAAGAGACAGCAAGAGACCCGAGTGTGAGCTACTCATGGTGGCGGCGAGAAGGTCAGTCTTCTATACGAGACATACAGATCTAACAGATGCACGGCGCTATTGAGTGGGGTCACACACTGTGTTGACCATAGATAAAATACTCATTTGAAGCAAAAGTAAACGTACTTAACCCTCTACAATGGATGGTATTTAATTGTGAAATATAGCCACGCTACCTTTAAAAGGCACATTCCTGAATGAGTTTCAGCCGCGTCCAACTGAGGCTAACTAACGGGGTCGATTTGACATAAAGGTCACACCCAATTAGCAGCGGTCGCTACGTACTCTGTCTTTCAGAGGGAGAGGTGGACAGCGGTGTTGCTCAGTGTCAGTTTGGCAAACGCCCCCCCCCCCCCCCCCCCCACCCCCCCCGTGTCCGATCACAATACATAAAGGTCTTTGGGGTGACTGTTGTAATTCGCGATTGAAACGGTGAAATTTCAAGCTGTTTAGACACCTGTTTCTTTTCTGTGGTTTTTGTGAGTTGAATTGAAACAGGCGGCCATCTTTGTTTGTCATGCCAGGCCAGGCTACGGAGCTAATGGTTTTGTCACAACGAGTGAACATGCGGACTAGCGAACACATCTAGCCAGCAGGGGCTAACATCACCTCATGGAATACCCTCCGTGGGAAACATGACCTTCATTTTTACCGCACTTCAAAGAAAACCCACGGCAACCCTCCCAAGAAAGTCATGGGTTTTCCGTTATCTTGCGGTAAACTCCAGGACTGGTACTCTGGCACGAAGGAATTTGAGTGCGGGGAGTTGGGAGGGGGGTTAGTGTTGGCTTTGGGTTGGGCTGGCTCATGTGATGGGTCTCCAGAACCTTCCACGCAATTGATGGGTGGAGCTGGAGGTGCTTTATGCGTTTCCAATAGATCTGACTCATCAGGGAAACCTCCCCCCCGTACCCCCCCCCCCCCCCCCATGTCGGTTTCTTTTCCCCGCTTCCTCACCCGCCACCACAATAAGCTTCCGGAAGAGTCTCTCCGACTCCCGCCTCGCTCCCAGCCCTCCGTCGTCCTGACGCGCGCCCAGACTGGCGACTTCCCTTCCGCCTCCACTTCCCTTTACTACCCCCCCCGAGCCAAAATTACCTCAGAACCTCGCCGCCTCCTTTCCCCTCCCTGTGGCCCGCGCGATTCAGTCACACCATATTCTGTAGAATCCCGCCGGCTCTTATTGTCACCGCGGGCGACGAGGGTCCAGACAGAGGGTACTCTTCGTTCCGCTCTCCCAACGGCCAAATCGATCGCCTCCTTTCTTAGGAGAGCGGCCCCTGGGGACGAGAAGTGGGCCACTGATCCGTGCCATATAGAGGCAGGGGGAATGGACCAGTGCCCACAAGGTAACAGGGTTCGGCTGGAACCCTTCTGTTGTACCTTTTGGGGAAGGCACTTCACCTGGACTGTTGTACCAGCACACTGTACCGTGTGGCCATCTGTGTGAATGGATAATGTGTTAAACATAAACTACATGACCAGCCCTGGACAATAAACAGAGGTGTAGAATCCAGGGGTCAGAAAGTAATAGTCCTGCCATGTGTTTCTTCCAACCATGAACTCAGCCAGCTGATTTCACCAATTAGTTCTACCTCCTGGCTGAAGAATTGTGCTAATTTGAAAATCCAGGTGATTGGAACCAAATATTGGGGAGGGCTTTTACTTTCTGAACCTGGACTTTACACCTCAACTACAAATCCAGTTCAACTACAAATCCAACAAACAATGAGGCCATTCATTGCTTTATTATTTATATTTTGTGTTATTTTAATTTGTGTTTATTTTGTGGTGAGACAGTGACACCAGTAGTGCGGGTGTGTGCAGAAGAAGCGATCTAACACTTACTGGTCCACAGATGTCCCTTCCCGGTATGTGTTGCACGTCTGAGTAGCTGTTAGCATATGGAAGAAATTTCACATGCTGACTAAAAAAAGAGTCATTGGCTAACGTTATCGTTAGCATATTATGGTTTTTCCTCCAACTCTTCACTGCTTATCCTGTAGTTATATACAGAGAGTGTGTGCGTGTGCATGTGTGTGTGTGTGTGTGTGTGTGTGTGCATATCTGTGTCACTGTAATAAGATGCAGGAATGAGTTAAAAAACAACAAGTTCTAGCACAGAGCGATGTGTGTGTGTGATCTGTGGTGTGGTGTGTGTGCGTGTGTGTGTGTGTGTGTGTGTGCATGCATGTGCGCATGTGCGCATGTGTCTGTTTGTCTGTGTGTGTCCGTGTGCGCGCGTGCGTGTGATTGATTGAGCTTGAGTGAAGCTGATGTCACAGTGGGCCTAATGAGGAATCCAGCACCTGTGATTGATCACACTGACAGGTTACATCATGTAAAACACTTTCATAATATTACCCAAACATGTTCAGGGGCCAGGACAAGAGGCTAGATTGTATCTAGGATGCATTTGTTTTTCACACGATTTATAGGCTGAAGCACGAAACAGAACGATATATTTTGCCTATTTTGTTAAGAAAGACCAACATTCAGTGCAAGGGTTAGAACTGGTCTAGCCCTTTATATGACCCCATAGTATTCAAGCCAGAACAAGACAATGAAGGATCACGCGTTCCCCCAACACTATGTCCTATGAGATGCTACTGTTTTCTTTCATAACTTGTTTTCGTTAGGTTTGTGCCAGTTTGGTTATTGTCCGCGGACAGAATGAGCAGGACACAGCGAGGCCGTTTCACAATACCGCCGATTGTGTAACTGCCACTCTCTGCCAGGGCTAAACAGCGGGGGTCATTCTGCCCCCCCTGTCGCCGATGCTTTTCGGCGTGGGACGTTCCATAGACGTAGGCGGTACTGTACATGGCGCAAGCAGTCGCCAGTCTAACAGGATAAACTTTGTGGTGAAGCTTGGAGCCGAATAAAAGGATCGCTTGTGTGGAAACCTACCGTGGAGGAAAGACTTGTTTCTGAGGGTCTGTTTAGTCCAACTTTGCTTTGTTCAGTCTGTAGAGTATATGATTATATGTTATTACACTCTCAGGAAAAAAAGGTACAAAAAAGTGCCGAAAAAGGGTACAAATCTTGTCACTGGGGTGGTACCCTATAGATACATAAAACTGTACCCCTAGCCAGCAATACGTAATTCATATGTACCTTTTTTTGCTTGTAAAATGTAGGTATTAGTACCCAAATAGAAATTTCCGATTAGTTCTCAATGGAAATGTATTCCTTAAAGAACAAAAAATGTACCTCCATTGTATCTTTATTTTTGAGAGTGTATAAGTATGCAGTATGCAGTATGTGATCATAAATGTTAATGTCAGTGGAGTGGATGAGGAAAAGGTCAACATGACATCCCCGTATTCCGCAAGTGGTGTCATGTTTGTGGGGTGTGAATGTTTGATCTCTTACGCCCGCGGGACACCCCAGAGGCGCTTGACCGAGGCTGAATGTGGCCGGTCTCCGAACCCGATCGATCCCCCGCCCTGTGTGCCCTAACCCCCTGCCCCCTACCCCCTGACCCCTGACCCCCTACCCGCTGCCCCCTGCTCACACGGAGGTCAGTCTCTCTGCCCCGTCCAGCGCTCTGTAGTGCAGTGACCCTCTGACCATCTCGAACCCCTGACGTTGCCGGGCGGGCGGGAGCGTCTCTGTGGCGACGCCTCTCCCCAGGACTCCTCGTTATAAGCAGTATTACCCCCCCCCCCTCGGATCTCAGAAATAATAAGGGGGTTATTATTATTTTTTTCCCCCGCGGTGCCGCCCCCATTGTCCGCTTCACCCCGGACACTTGACATTCGGCCCGGGGGAAAGTGCTGGTTAATGGGGTCACTCCCCGCTAACGGGGCCTCTTCACGGTCCAGTGTACCCCAATAACCGGGACAGCAGGGAACGCTTTCAGGGTAGGAGGGTGTGTGCGTGTGTGGATGTGTGCGTGCGTGTGTGTGTGGGTGTGTGGATGTGTGCTTGTGTGTGCGTGTGTGGATGTGTGCATGTGTGTGCGTGCGTGTGTGTTTGTATGTACGTATGTGTGCGCGTGTGTGTACGTGCGTGCATGTGTGTGCGCTTGTGTGGTTTTTTGTGGGTCGTGGTCTAGGGTGGGGGCGATCCATAATGCAGTAGCCTTGGTTACGTCCCCTACGACTGTGCGCCTGGTCCTCATTGGTTGGAGGAGGGCTGAGGACAGTCTTATGAGTACATGTAGAGCGCTTGAAAGCTTAGTACCTCATCTTTTCAACCCGTCGCTTGCCCTTTACACAGCAACGACACGCCTGGAGTGTTTCAGCGTGTGGAGGGATGAACATCTTCTCCACTCAGCTTTCAGATTATTTGTGTCTGTATCTGGCATACATTATTTATGTCTGAATGATGTATATGCCATTAAAGTACTTTAGATACTATAGACACCAGTAACAGTGCTGGAGATTGTTGTCAATTTTCAAAGAAAAAAGCAATTTTCTCTGATATTCAGAACAAAACTACTCTTTCAGGTGACTGTCACTGTAATGTGTTTCATTGAAAATTATCAGTGATATAAGCAGTGCTTTTATGCATTTGACCCAGGAGGCATATTTCACAAACTCCACTGAGTAAAACCTGGAACAGCTTTTTATTTTACTTCAGTCCATATTCCAGAGGGTTCCGGCAGTTATCCAGCTAACTCAGTAATCCTGCTTTGTGAATTTCCCCCTCAGGTCTAGTGTAAACATACTGCTAATGTTCACGTACGGAGCTATGAAGAGTGGACATCTTGCCTATCATCTTTAACCCCTATCCGTATGAGGGGTATGTTTGTGTCCTGGGCCCTTATTACCCTTCCCTGCCAATAAACCTGAGCAGCTTCGGGTTCTGGTTTTGCCTCAGCAGGGAGACCTCTGCTTCACAACTTCTCCGGATTCCGTTTGGCAGCAAAAATTCTTCCGCACTTAATAACTCTCCACTCGACTCCCGGCGCTAAAGATCAAGCGATAAAGTGCAACAGAGACCAACGTTGTGAAGCAGAAACGCGGGGAAATCGGAAAGGTTATTCTGGAGACTAATGAGAATAGGAAAAAAGGGAGGCCGGTGTTAAACACAACATGAGAAAGAGTACGAGAGACATGCTTGGCTGCGTTTGGGGTTTGGTTTGGGAGGCCTGGTGGTGTTGCTTCAAGAACAATACATTCCTTTGCATGCTATTTAATCAGATTGAGCTGTGATATCAGCAACTTGAAAGACATCTTGTTAAACATTTTTTTAAAAATCTTTCCCCGGCATTATTGCAACGTTACCCAATGTTTCTGAGGAACTTTGAAGTTTAACACATTCTGTGTCATATGAAAATTATGCATTGCCCAGCAACGGAGAGTAAAATGGCCACCCGTACCCTGTCGAACTCTCCCTCCCAGATAAGCGAGACAACCCTGGTCTCATAGTATTGGCGCCTGGTACAGTAACGCACGCACGCATGCAGGCACGCACGCACGCACGGCGTCTTTACTGCAGTCTAGCCCACTTCCTGACAATTCACTCTGTTCTCACCACATGCATTTTCTTGGCGGTGCATGCTGGGTACTGACTCGCACTGTCCGGCGGTTGATTCATTGCGACTCAACGGCGCAGCTTATTCACTGGCTTTGCTCCGGTTTGGCCGCCGTGCTGCCGAAGACAGGGGCTTTGCTCCGCTCAGACCATCCACTCTTTTCATCTCTTTACCGCCAACACCTTAGTGAGGTCACACAGGAAGTCAGGAAAGCTACAGAAACTAGGTGGCGGTCGACAGAGAAGCATAAACCTCAGATGATTATACCTTGGAGCACATAAGTCAGAAGGAAAACCAGAGAGCAAACGTCTGTGCGGTGTTAATTCCTTGAACAATAAGATGTATATGCGCTGACTTTAACACTGGCTCGGTGTCTTTGCTTCTCCAGTGTGACCGACCACGCTGAGCTTTATGTGTGGCTATTGTGCACACAAAGCCGCTCTCGTCGTCTACGTTTCTTTTCGTGCGGCTGTTGGTGAAGATCACCTCGGCGTGCGCCTGTCTGCGATGTTTGTTCACGGATGACGTGCAAGTAAATGTTTGTTTAAGCAGTGCGCCTTATTAGTTTTTCAATATCGTGGAATGCTATGCCGGAGAATTCATAATCAGTTGTGTCACACACTCTCTCTGATTGGATTTGATTTGATGTGTTCATTTTTATTTTATTTTATAGCCGCCTCTGTGTGCTGGCGAAAAGGTGAAGGATAGATATAGTGTTGAGGTGCCTCTTCAAGCAATCACCAGCGCAGGTATTATTTGTCTTTGAAAGGACCGATACATTTTATCCGAATGGCTTTTCCACGGAGGCCTCGGCCGAAATCAAGTCGTTCCTTTTCCGAGCGCTGTCAAACAGCTCGGCTTTGAAGACCAGACGATAACGGCGAGAGTGGAGTCGCAGGCGTCGTGGAAACGGAGGAATAAAGCCGGCGGGTTTCTCGCCGTTTAACGAGACTTTTTTGCTGCGTTATCACAACTGTCACCTTCCTTTGTGGGCTGAGATTGTGGCGCGACTGTGCTGCTGCTAATGGCCTTGTTTTCAGCCTGAACCTCCGATGAGGCCTTGAGGTGTGTGTGTGTGTGTGTCTGTGTCTGTATGTGTGTGTGTGTGTGTGTGTGTGTGTGTGTGTGTGTGTATGTGTGTGTGCATGTGTGCGTGTGTGTGTGTGTCTGTGTGCGTGTATGTGTGTGTGTGTCTGTGTGTGGGTTTGCATGTGTGCGTGTGTGTGTGTGTGTCTGTGTGTCTGTGTGCGTGTATGTGTGTGTCTGTATGTGTGTGTGTGTGTGTATGTGTGTGTGCATGTGTGCGTGTGTGTGTGTGTGTGTGTATGTGTGTGTGCATGTGTGCGTGTGTGTGTGTGTGTGTGTGTGTGTGTGTGTGTGTGTGTGTGTGTGTGTGTGTGTGTGTGTGGGTTTGCATGTGTCTGTTTGTGCGCGTGTGTGTATATGCGTGTCTGATGATCCCAATGCTGTAGGCCTGGTGTGTGTGTGTGTGTGTGTGTGCGCGCATGTGTATATGAGTGTCCGATGATCCTTTCTCATCCTGAGCCGTAGAGTCCTGACAGAGACCTGGAGCAGGTGTGTGAGTGGCACAGAGAGTGTAATGCCTGGAGGATTTAATGAGCTGTTTATACCAAAGGTAAATGCCATTATAATGCAGCCACTGTAATACACTTTACATTACACATTTAAATGGTTTTATGTAAAGATTGTCCAATCAAGGCCTCCGTAGTCTGTGAGCTGTGAGTAGCTTTATTGTGGTTGTCACTCATTATCTGACAGCTTTATCTACAATTTTAAGAGCTCAACTTTGCAAGACAAATACATTCAGTTGGTATTTGGTTTTTTATTATTTTATTTTTTTTAGCCTGCTATGACCTTTCTACATTCATGGGCTAAGCCCCACAGTAGGAACACAGTGTAGAGGCACTTAGAGCCTTGGTTTGGGGGAGTAAATCATCCCATGCAATTACTGTACGTGCCAACTGTCAACCACATCCGATGACCTACCTTCATCCCCCGCAATCACAGGAAATGGGCACAGCGTCTAATTGTCCTTCAGCAGGAAGTGGTCTCCTCCGACACAAATAAATTAATAACATGAATAAATAAATAAACAAAATAAAAAATGGCGTGAAAGGGGGAGAGGAGGCTGGTTGTCTGATGCAGGCATTAGTCACTAACCATTTGATTAATTATTGACTCTCTGTGTAATAACCGGCCCCTCGGTTACCATGCAGACGCCACCGGCATTTAATTTACTTAATTCCATAATTATTGATTCCACCTGCGGTTGGGCGGAGAAAGGTCAGTGTGCACCTGAACTTCATGAAGCACATTAGATATGAAAAACAAACCGGGACGTGGAATTGACTCCATTAAAGAGCGCTAATTAAAACTCAGATCTATCCCTCTCTGACACTTGGGCATTTTTCGGATCAATGGCAAACACGCGCACACGTGTGTTCATATACACCAGCGTCCGTGTGAGATTTGCTCCAGAATTCCTGTGACGTTGACCTCCTGAAAGGAGATATCACTGTGTTAATAACTTTGATAACTAAATTAATCACTTTGATAACTAAATAACTGTTCCACAAAGGAGGCCAGTAAGACTCCTCTTTGAAATGTGCGTTTGATTTTATGTATTCTTATCGAGTACGGGGTCTCTGTGTTTGTCTCATTTAATACAGTATCTGTCTACTACCTTTGTCCCGGACATATGAGGTCATACATCCCCTTTTCAGCAAACTGCTCATATTTAGAGGTGTAAACTTTGCTTACATTTACTGTCTAATTTAAGTTGAATCCAGGTAAAGTCATTTGGAAATGCTGATAAAATCTTTCCACCCTCTTGGCAGCAGTCAGTCTGCCTACTTTGGCAGCGGGTGTCGAGAAAGCCTTTTTTAAATTTTTTATTTCAGTCACATTTTTTTCTCTTCTTTTTATTTATGTATTTTTATAATTTTTTTATTAAGATCTGTATCAAGAATATTGAACCTGTGTTCCATGTCATTGAGCAAGGGCTGTTAACACTTGGAGGAGAATTGAAAGCTCAGATATTTCCCGCATGACTCAAACGGGTCCTGAAAGCAACCTAGCTGAATATTTACAATGCTCCAGGGAGCCCATATTAGTCTTACTAATTCCATAGTTTCATGCAGAGTCGCGCTTGACGTGGACAAACACATCTGTAATGTTTATTCCCATATGTCTCTTGCAGCCGCCTTGCCGGACAGGTTCTTTTTCAGCTTTCATTGCTTTCTGGGGCAATTCTCCCGGCCCGGCCCTTCTTTTCTCAAACACCACGCGGCTAAAACACTCCCAAATGCTACGCTATCAATCTTACAGTGGCATTGAGCTGATGGCCGGAGCAAGTGTAGATTGTGTTTGTGTGTGTATGTGTGTCTGCGTCCATGTGTGTGTGTATGCGTGTGTGCGCATGCATGCGTGTTTGTTTGTGTGTGTGTGTGTGTGTTTGTGGGCGCGTGTCTGATGATCCCAATACACCCCCCCCCCCCCCCAACCCCCCAGTCCCAACCCACAATGTCATCTAGAGCGACAGAAAGACTAGAGTCGTGCCTCTTGCCTCCTGTACCCCCACACTTCTGTCCCGTACCCCCGAGAGGTGACAGGTTCATTGGGGGTCACACTCTGGCCTGGCAGCACAGGGATGGAGAGGACAGGCCTGTTGTTTGGGGTATCACAGACACAGTGATGCACCTGCATTGGTGGCAGGAGATCTGACTTGTTCTATAACATATAGCATATTACACAGGCTATATAGCATATAGCACACGCACATAGACAAACGCATGCACACACATAATGTATATACACAGGCACTCAGTGTTAGATATGCACACACAGACGCGGCACACACACACACACACACGTACACGCACACGACCATGGCAACAGCATCACCACTTTCCCACACTCTCTCCACCCCAGAACTCACGTACACACGGAAGAACTCGCACATAGCAAACGGGAAACAGTGACTCATCACGGCTGCAGGTATACGGACTGCACCGTGTTTTTCCACCACCTCACAGATATGAGAGAGAACGTGTTATTAAGCTCCCAGAGAAGTTAATCCACTTTATTAGCTTCTGTTCGTTTCTCTGGATTTATTATTATTAATATTATGTTTTGTAAGTCAAGCCACTTGAGACCTTCCATATACACTGTGTGCACTCATTTTAAGCTTACATCGTGCCACAGACAAGGGAGTGAGCTTCAACATCGCCTTGGAACCTTCATGTGTGTGTGTGTGTGTGTGTGTGTATGTGCTAGCACAGAGGTTTGTTTGTAAAAACCACAGGCCATTCTGACCCTGGTGAATGTCCATTGTGCTACACATGGACAACCCACAGCTCCTGGTCCTATGAAATAAACTTTTTTTTCTTTCACCTTTAAATCATTAATAACATACACAGATTGTTCCTCTAAAATGTGATTTTGCAGGAAAGCAATAAGACTGTGTTCAGGTTATATTACATTATTGTCTGTGAGGAACTTGGGCCCGGGGCAGGAAACATAGGCACAGAGGAGGAAGGAGAGTGTGTGCGTGTGCGTGCGTGCATGTGTGTGTGTGTGTGCAGGAGTGCTTGTGTGTGTGTGTGTGTGTGTGTGTGTGTGCGGGAGTGCTTGTGTGTGTGTGTGTGTGTGTGTGTGTGCGGGAGTGCTTGTGTGTGTGTGTGTGTGTGTGTGTGTGCGGGAGTGCTTGTGTGTGTGTGTGTGTGTCTACGTGTGTGTGCATGTGTGAGCGTGTGTGTACGTGTGTTTGTGTATGTGTGCGTGTGTGAGTGTGTTTGTGTGTGAGTGTGCTTGTGTGTGCGTGTGTGTGCATGTGTGCATGTGTGTATGTGTGTGTGTGTGTGTGTGTGTGTGTGTATGTGTGTGCGCGTGCGTGAATGTGTGTACATGTGTACACACTCTTATTATGAAAGCTGTAATTTAGGCCCTCATGCATGCCACCTCCATTCTCGACACAGGTACCACTCCCCAGGTCCAACATATTCCACCCAGCAGGCTCTTGTCCAATAGGGAGGGAGCAGAGAGGAAGCAGCCGTTCAGTGTCACCCTGCACAGCTCCTGCTCAGCTGCTGATGTGGACACCGTGCTACCCCGCTGTTTTTTCTTTGCCTTTATTCAACCAAGGAGCTCTGCTGGATGGGCCTTTATGTGGAGAGCAGATGCTGGCCTCTGTATATCCTTCATGTTTACAACACGATGGCTTTTATTCAGTCACAGATCTCAACTTTAGCTTTAGCCGTCCGCGCATTAACTCCGGAGTAAAAATGTCCCGCGGTACTGAACGCTTCAGAGTGATAGTGCACTCTAACACTGACATTCCTTTTACACAGGTCTTTAAATACTCATAGCACTTGATTTACTTAGACATTTAGCGTGTGTACAACCTTTTAGCTTACGCACAACCAATGATTGCTGCAAAACAAATAGGCTACTATGACCAATCATTGTTCATGTTATTGGTTTCT
Source organism: Synaphobranchus kaupii (assembly GCA_029718625.1). Classification (NCBI taxonomy): domain Eukaryota; kingdom Metazoa; phylum Chordata; class Actinopteri; order Anguilliformes; family Synaphobranchidae; genus Synaphobranchus; species Synaphobranchus kaupii. Next base: position 133,933 of record CM056377.1, on the reverse strand, counting down.
GCGTGTGCTAAAAGGTTTTGCACATGCTAAAGTTCTTAGTAAATCAGGCCCCTAATCTTTGGGAGTTTACCCGTAATCAACATACTGTTTGAAATGTGAACCAGTCCAAATGACACTCAAGTGACAGAGTCTTTACTTCATTTGGTAAAGAGCCTCCCCCTCACCCAAAGGTCCATTATCTCACCCGCTTATTCCTGGTCAGGGTCGCGGGAGGACCGGAGCCTATCCCAGCATGCACTGGGCGAGAGGCAGGAATACCCCCTGGAGAGATCGCCAATCCATCACAGGGCACACACACTATTCACTCACACACTCATACACTCATACCTATGGGCAATTTAGAGTCTCCAATTAGCCTAACCTGCATGTCTCGGGACTGTGGGAGGAAACCCACGCGGACATGGGGAGAACATGCAAACTCCACACAGAAAGGCCCTCGGCCGGGATTTGAACTCGGTACTGGCGACATTGCTGCCCACTGCCATCCCCAGATTCCATTTAAGCATCAAATATACTAATATTTAGCGCTCTACTTGAGATGCAGATCCGCTGCGTTCTTGACGCAGAGATGCGGGCGCAGTCGGTACGTCGAGAAGCGCGTCGCGGCTCCTCATTGGAGCGCCGGCGTAAGCGTTCCGGTAGCTTCTCCGGGACTCAGCTGTGTGCGGAGCGCCGAACCGCCGGAGAGCCCAAACCCTCCCCCACACCCCCCCGCTCTCTCCCCCAGTCAGCCCCGGCACTGCCTGCTACTTGATTATGCTCAACACCACCAGATGGAAGCTTTTCTGAGCTTTATTCAATGTGACTTGTCTTTTATTGGCGCTCTAATTCTTGCGTCAGGAAACATAACAGCCGCGAGCAAAGCGTATGTAACCGTTACCGGAATCCGCGGGCTATTCTCCTGTACCCTCTCTTCTGAGCCGTCGCCATGTTTGCACCCGATACCGCCAAGGAGCCGTCCCGCTAATGCGCGTGTCTGCACACGGCAGTGCTCCCCAGGTGCGCCTGCTACACCTGGTTTAAACTGAATACCTGTGCTCTTTGAGAGAAAAACTTTGAACCAATCTTCCCAGTGATGAGTACATGTTGTTTGAAATGCAGTAGACCAGTATAGCTCCTTTATAGCAGTCAAAAAAACTAAAAACAGAGTACTGGAAGCCCTGATAGTGTAGAGAGCTGAAGTTTGGTTGTTCTCATTTGAATTTCCTGTCTTTTGCGGCCTTTTGGCTTTTGACCAAGCCAAACTTCTCACTTAAAAAAAAAAAAGAAGTTTTTTTGGGTACTCCGGTTTCCTCCCACAGTCCAAAGACATGCAGGTTAGGCTAACTGGAGACTGTAAATTGCCCATCGGTATGAGTGTGTGAGTGAATGGTGTGTGTGCCCTGCGATAGATTGGGGACCTGGCCTCTCGCCCAGTGCATGCTGGGATAGGCTCCAGCCCCCCTGCGACCCTGACCAGGAATAAGCGGGTTAGATGATGGATGGATGGATGAATTTTAGGTGTGAAACATAAAGCATAAAGCCATGGTGATATGTGCTGCCAGGTGGAGTAGTGTTAATGTAGCCATTACAGATAATGTTAATTAACTGCTATTGTGCTGTGTACTGAACAGCCTACTCTGAGTACAAAAACTACAATTCTGCTCTCAGCTTTTGCTTTGAATGTGTGTTACATCATTTTTTATTTTATTGTGACTTTGGAGACAGCAGACAGTTGTGTGAAATCAATTGCGAGCGGTAACCTGGCAGGCACTTTGCAGATTTCCACCAGTTTTTACCTCCTTTTATATTGACTGCTGCGTGAGAACAAGACGTATTAAAAACCCAAGGACCTGCTGTGTGAACAGAGTTCTGAACACTGTCAGGTCTCTGTACAGAAAATGGCCGCCGCACCGTGCTCAGGCAAGTGTGAACAGTGCTGAACACTGTAAGGCAGGGGTCCTCAATCTTATCCAGTAAGGGCCGATGTGGGTGTAGGCTTTTGTTCCAACCAAGCAGTTACACACCTGATTCTACTAATCAAGGTCCTTAGCAAAGGCTCTAGTGGTTTTGTAGCATCAGGTGCTTGATTGGAACAAAAGCCTGCACCCACACCGGTCCTTTCTGGATAAGATTGAGGGCCCCTGCTGTAAGGTCTCTGTACAGGAAATGGCTGCCACACCGTGCACAGGCAATACCTCTCACCTTTATGGGACTTCCACGCAATGGGGTGCCCAAACAGCTGACAAACAGGCAGTGCTACTTCCCCCACCCCTCCCCCCACCATTTCTGCAGATTGTTCCGGAGAAATATGGCCAGAGCGCACATACCCTTACCCTCCGCTCACCCGTGTCCTGGCACACGCCACTTCTCAGGGCCCCACGCCGCAGATTAAAGGCACGTCGGGAGGCCGGTCAAACACGCTTGACGCGAGCGTGCCCCGGCGGGTCGTTCCGCGCGTGAGGCCGGCGTGCGACGCTCGCGTCGCGCGCTAATGGAATAACAGTGGCGGGCGCGGAGGCGGGAGCTCTTTCAACGGGCAACCGCCATGCCGCCATGCCAAGTGTTTACACTACAGTCACTCTTCACTGGTCGAGAGGCAGTTGGGGACTTCTCCCTTTTTTTTTTTTTTTTGTGTTGCATGAAGCAACATGGCTTAAAGCACAAGTGCGCCCCCTAGCAAGAGACCAGTGTATAGCAGCATGCAGGCCTGCATTTGTGATGTTAGCCAACAGGCGGAGAGGTGGTAGGATCCAAGTTTAGAGTGCCCAGTATAACAGAAGCACATACTGATTGCGAAAGGGCTGCGGTGCATTTGTGGTGTATTTAATTCTGACAGATATGCTAAACAACAATAATTGAATTAGACCCATGAACTACTTAGCTTGGCTTTTCGCTGTCTGGTGGTGAAGTTTCATGCCCGTGGGAGTCACTCACGAATGCACGTGGACACACACACACATGCACGCACACACACACACACACACACACACACACACACACACTTGCACACCTGGGTTCAATCAACCTTCTCAAATCATCTGAATGGAAAGAGCTTTTTGTCCAGTCACTTGTTCTTTTTTTTTACCCATTCATTAAAATGCTTCCTAAATCAATGCAGGGCTATGTTATAACATCCTGACTTTTTCCTGTAAAATGGCCAGTATGATTGAATGCAGGTGACCACTTCATTATGATTTCATGACGGATAATTCAAAGATGGGTTGTCTTTGCTGGAGCAGCCCTTTCTTTTAAGAGCCTTTATTTTATTTATTTTATTATTTTATTTTTTAGAGCTTTTTCAGTTTTATTGGACAGCACCGTATAGAGAGACAGGGAAAATGTGGATTGAGAGAGGGAGAGACATGCGACAAAGGTCACACGGTTGGATTTCAACATTACAAATCGCATGTAGTACCTTTTTTTTTTAAATTCTTTTTTACTTGCTTTTAAATAGAAAAACAATACCATAAGAAGCAGTCAGTGTAATAATTATAAATAATATTTTTTTCTCCAGCTCTTGTATGGCGTGAAGCAGACAAAGATTATAGTTTCAGCCAGTGGAGTATTTTTAAGTCATTATATCCAGTCCGTTGTCTGTAGGAACAAAACCAGCAAAAGCCAGTGTCGGGTAGAAAGGAAGCAGTTTGTTACAGCGGCGTAGCGATGGCGCGTATCTCCGCAACGCCTTCAGAGCCCCCTGTAGCGACAGGCCGCCGCGGCCGGACCGTCGGGTACGGAGCGGCTGATGTTCCTCAGCCCTAATATAGCCCAGCTTCTAGCTCGAGCGCGATCACGGCGGATGAAATAATTAGCGGCTGCTGGTCCCGGAGTGACATAACACGTCCGCCCCCTGGAGGGGCTGTGAAATTGACGCGGGCGTGGATCGCCCCGTCGGGCGTGCCTGGGCCCTGCCCCAGGGGCTCACCTGAGACACCTCCAGCCCTCTGCTGATTGGATCGTTGATGGGGTGATGATTGGATGAACGATTGCCAAGGGAACGGCGTCCAGTGTTCGGAGCCTGGACGTGGCTTAGTAGTGATACCCACGAAGAGCGGCTGTTCCTGTCTCTCGTCCACGTGAAACATACGGGATGTGGCTCTGTGATAAAACATAACCTGAAGGAATGGATTGGTTGTCATTACTTGCACCTTTTTGTTGACGCGATGTCGGCCGAGCGATACGTAAGGTTTTTCAATTTTGCAATGAAAGGCAAGCAAACCCCAGAGAAAGTGTCTGTTTGGACGCATAGAGCCACCTCTTAAGGCCTGGTTGTGGTTTGGTATGTCCAGTTGAACATGCGTTTAAACTTTCAATTTGAAACGACCGTTGCAAGTTAAACGACAAACACAGTTTCAATCCTCATCATCCTCGGAGCCTGTGTGGATGGACCATAGACTGTATAAAAATATGGACAAAGCCACTGTGACGTCACCCATTGCCTTTCCACGGCCTCGTAAAAACCGAATTGAAGCTCCGGATGTCTTTTTCGCCGCCCGTTTGTACAAACTGCGCCTGCTCCGTGGAGCCGAAGAGGACTCAACCTGTCCCTCTGATTGGTCCTGAACAAATGTGAATACCCTGTCCAAACGAAACAATATTTTAAAAAATCAGCACATGCAGAGGCATTGGATGAAGGAAAGGCACCTATTGCAATTACATTTTTTTGTGGGAAAAATTTATTGACTGAGCATTTTGACCACATTGCTGCCATTGACTTACATGGTGAAAGACCTATACTGGAGCCAATCGCAGTGGCGCTAGTGAGCAACGGCACAATTGCCGCTCCCAGCCCAACCAGGAAGTGAGCTTCAAAACGAAAGCCCAGTCTTGCGCCCTTGGGATGAACCAGTATGGGCTGTAGCATATCCATGTTGATCTTGCTAGAAGGCAGTGTAATGGCCTACAGGTGCCAAAGAGGATTGAGGTTTTTTTCCAACATCATACCAGCAATGGCCCTCTAGGCAACCCTAAAGCAGTTGGTTAGGCCTCTTTGAAATTCACAGGGGCATGTTTTGGTCAGTGGAGAGACACTAGAGTATGATAGGGTCCTGTAGCTAAGACCTGGGTGTGCGTATTTGCTACTGAGAAAGAAAGTAATATTTTCTCCTTCAGTGCAGCATATAATAGTTCATCGCAATGAGCCGGGTGTCAGACAGGGCCTTGCTGTATTCTGAGATAATTGTGTTAATGCTCAACAGGCCTTGTGCGTAGTCTTGGGTAAATACATCAGCCGAATAGTGAAACCGGGGAAAAAGGAAAAAAGCAAAAAAAAAAATCCCTGTCAGTGTTGAGAAAATCAATTTCAACAAGTTAGCCCGTGAAGACCGCTGCAAACAATTGCACAACAGCAGCAAAACCCCATTAATGAATAATTTACGAGTTAAGAGAAATGGATTTAATAAATATACATCACCCTGCCATGTTGCTTTAAAACACTGAAACCCTGTAACAATTGAGAGGATCTGAAATGTTAGGACTGAACCAACCTCAGTGGACAGCAATGTTTCTGCTGAAGGCCCCAAGCACTCGACATAAGTTGCTAAGTTAACATTTATTTTGGCTTACAATTCTAACCATTATAATGAAATGATCGTATGGAACATGGAACCAATGCATTGCACTTTGCTTTGCGACTTAAACAAGTCTGTAATGAAGGTTAACGTATTAAACATCGCAGGCCAACCCTGTTGTGTAATAATGACAAACACCTTAGAAGAAATGATTTCAGACAAGCCTAGACAGACCCTGCTGTATTTTTATCCGTTATAGACTGTTGTTTGTGCTGAGGAATTCAGTTTCAAAAACTGTTGGTGGAAAAAGAAAAAATAAGACAGCTGCCACAGGTAAAATATAGGTTTGTGTTAGCTTTATATTTTCAGAGAATTGTGATAATCTGTACTATTCTAAAGGGAAAATGTAATGTAAAAATAGCCTGAAACGGCAAACTTCATAAGACCAGCAACCCCAAGCTGTCAATATTAAAACAAGGAGAAATTCAGAGACTCATAAACTGAAAAACACCTACATTTTTACAATGTTCAAAGATCCGGAACGATCCGCAGAAATATCAGTCACAGATACGTCATTCCTTTGGTCAGTCCCCAACTACTAATGACCACCGTAGGCTTTGTGTCGACGTAGGCCAATGGAGAGCTGGCAAACTCTAAATTTTAAATTTTATTATCTCCTGCAATTTTACAGAAGATTTTGGTCCTCTGTAAATGAGACTATAATTCCTCATTATTTAGTGTTCTCCCATTGGGAGATGTCTCACATTCTCAAAAAGAGTATCAAAATAAATTTTACAATCAAACCCAGTGTCGTCGCCAAACCAAAACCTACATTGTCTGTGACTAAGCGGGTATGACATAGGCTACTGGGGGCAGAGCGAGGAATTATGGGAAATAAGATTCGCTGTCACCAAGACAACTGCAACAGTTTTTTTTTTCTTTCTTTCATTCTGGTTTCCGATTCTGGGTTCATTTAATGTAGACTCTGTATCTCCACCCACCACAGGACAGAATATGAGACAGCTTATCAATTAAAATGCTCCTTTCCAGAGACATTTTAGTAGCATCATTGTATTCATAGGACCTACTAGTCACTCAGGGCTGATGCATTGATAATATGGAGTGTTGTGAGATGTGTGTACATCTGACACGGCGAGGTAACCCTTAATCTTCTGCGTGCAGTATGCAGCCTTTCAACTGGTTATCTGGAATGGCCGCTACACCTCTCCGCCGTGACGTCACGACTGTCACCACATGCAGCTCTTCTCTGACTTGTGACAGGTGACAGATAATGTTTTGAAAGGACGGCATGTTGTTGAGGCAGCGGCATCTGTAATGCTATCCAATGTTGTTCGGCAGGATGTATAGTACGGTATGCGGAAATGTGAGACGCTTACACAGATTCAGCTGGGTTGAATGCAAAGCCCCCCCACGCCCCCTTTCCAACACCACAGTTGCCCATGGTATTCTGGAGAATTAATGTATTCCCTGGGCCTATTCGAGCTCCTCTTACTGCCACTTTGACACTTAATCAGGCACCCCAGAACATCCCGACTAAAGCACAAGTAGTTTTGCAATTTATTGTTGAGTGTGCTATTATATTACAGGCGGAGTTTGTGCTCGCCTTGATAAGAATATAGATTACTGCGTACGTTCGGTTCCCGTTCTCATTCTATGTGATTACACCGGTCGCGTGGCTACGCTATATCTTTTAAATGTCAGATTTCTACTGTTCACATTCCTCTGCTCAGCATTAAAACAAATTGTTATTGATTCGAGCCACATTGAATACAACGGCTGCATCAAATTAAAAGTGATGCACAATAACTCAAGAAGAAGAAGAAACAATCACAGAACCAACACATCACATTGCATCAAAGCAGGGAATGGCGAGCGGGTACGCGCGCCGTGTCGACGGCTGCGTCTAGCTGCTCCCTCCAATCGCTCTTGATGGAACTCAAAAGCAAGAAAGAGGCAATCAGACTCCAATTTAAATGCTGGTCTTTCCCTGCCATTGCGGAGAAGTCTTTCATACATAATAAACATGAGACTAATGTGCTTCCACCTTACGCACGATACTTGCCGGAATAAATGACTGCGTGTTCGCAGCTGGGGAAACACGCATCAGCATATGGTAATGCGCACGGCCGTTGAATATGATGGCTAATGTTATATTGTGGCCAGCGTACGCCTCTCACAGCCAGGTTCATGCAGGGACCGCTGCTATTGTAGATCTGGAGAAGGGCACAGCCTCTTTTTCTGTCCTATAAGGTGGTGAGATTTAAAATTACAGGTTATGATGCCTCTTTTTTGTGTGAAACCATTATTATTATTATTATTATTATTATTATTACTATGAGTAGTAGTAGTAGTATAGTAGTAGTAGCAGCAGTAGTAGTAGCAGTAGTAATAGTAATAGTAGTAGTAGGAGTAGCAGCAGTAGTAGTAGCAGTAGTAGTCGTAGCAGTAGTAGTCATAGTAGTAGTAGTAGCAGCAGTAGCAGCAGCAGTAGTAGTAGTAGTAGTAGCAGTAGCAGTACTACTAGTAGTAGTAGTAGTAGTAGCAGCAGTAGTAGTAGCAGCAGTAGTAGCAGTAGCAGCAGTAGTAGTAGCAGTAGCAGCAGTAGTAGTAGTAGCAGGAGTAGTAGTAGCTGTAGTAGTAGTAGCAGCAGCAGTAGTAGCAGTAGCAGCAGTAGTAGTAGTAGCAGTAGTAGTAGCAGCAGCAGTAGTAGTAGCAGCAGTAGTAGTAGCAGTAGCAGCAGTAGTAGTAGTAGTAGCAGTAGCAGCAGTAGTAGTAGTAGTAGTAGCAGTAGCAGCAGTAGTAGCAGCAGTAGTAGTAGCAGTAGCAGCAGTAGTAGTAGTAGTAGTAGTAGCTGTAGTAGCAGCAGTAGTAGTAGCAGTAGCAGCAGTAGTAGTAGTAGTAGTAGTAGTAGCAGTAATAGTAGTAGTAGTAGGAGTAGCAGTAATAGTAGCAGGAGGAGGAGGAGGACTATTTATTAATTTATTTATTTTGGAATTGGTTATACAAGTGTTAATGCATACATAGGCGCAAGCATGCATTGTCACACGCAGGTCAAGTGTATGACAGACCCCTAATATCCAGGGAGAGAGAGATGGACGATTCCTAAAAGTGCTCAAGGTGCTTGGGGATTCATTTGCTTTCTCTCCTGATGCCACTGGATGTAATTCTGAAATTTATCAGTTCTGCAATACTATGCTTGAGCCAGCTGGAGCTGTGTGGACACAGACAGCTTAAACTAATGACAACAATGCTGTGGAATGCCCTTAAGAAAGATCTGGAAAGTGGCAGCTCTGAGCAGAAGGTTTTTTTCATTTTCATTCCTTCTAGAGAACAATATTCTCTAGTGCTCCCCTTTCTTGAAACTCAGCCAGCCAGTGCATACTGTGTGCTACATTACCTACAAAACTCTTTTGGAGGTGTAGAGAAGCAACCAGCTGAAAATTGGCTGGGACGAGCCATTAATCCCTCGCCCCCCCCCCCCCCCCCAGCCCACCCCCACCCCACCCCAGCCCACAATGCAAGCGCCCTCCACCCCAGCGACAGGTGACTTCCAGACGGCAGCTGAGAAATCATTTCCATTTTCAGCAAGGTAATTCCATCCAAAAAAAAAAAAAACACACACACACACACACAAAGGGCCTTCCTGATAGGAGGGGAAATGGCGGAGGGGGAGGGGCCAGGGAAGCTGAAGGTATAATTGATTGCGACCATCGGGATATGAGACTAAGATTCATGGCCCGGGTCAGGGAAAGGGACAGGCCGGGCTTTAAGCATGAAGGATACAGCGCGACACTCTGACCGAGCGGGCCTGTAATTGATGGCGACGCCTGGCGCTTTAGATGTAGTGTGGAAATGATAACAAATTATTTTTAATCGCGCCCGGCCCGCTTGGACCCGCACCCAACCCCCCCCGCCCCCCTCCCCCCGGGGGATCGCCCACAGTCCGCGGAGAAAAAGAAAGGAGAAGATTCCGGTGACGGAAGCCATTTCGCTCAGCGCGGGCTCGTCCTTTCGCGATACGGGGGCTCCTTCTCCGACAGCTGAGGCGTATACGGGGCTCCCTCTTCGACAGCTGAGGCGTTTTTGCGATGGTGTGTCGACCACACAGATGAGTCAATAAACTTGAATGATAAGGACCGCTTTCTAACGGGCCACTTAGAAAAGGGCACAATTTTGGCGGACGAAAACGCACGGACTGTGAAGGCCCAATCCTGTGCTATCCTGACTTATTTAGCGCTAGGTAACACGTCATTTGCTACACCGTCAGCACCCACAATGCCGGCCTTCTCTCGTTGACGGTGTCGGGAAAGCCACATTGCTGGATCAGCTGTCAGACGTTAATTCCACGTTTGATTGAACTCTCCTGGGCTCTGGCGAATTAGCCGCCCAAGAAAGGTAGGATCACGACTTCCGAATGCTCTTAAATCCTCTTTCCGTCTTAAAGCTCCTCGCAGCTAGGCCGCTGGCCGGACATGAAATGCGACCCCGCTATCTCACCCGCCGTGCGGGGCGTGATTCACCAGCGCTAATTAAATAATTCCCACTTCCTTCTTCGAGACGGACGGCTACAGGTGGTACATGGTTCAAGGTCGACGGAGCGAGGATAGTGCTTTTCGCCGCTGTGCCTGTTAGAATGCGTGCGCCGTTAGCTTTCGAACGTGCGGACTGGCAGTTGGCCATTGGCCAGCTGAAATACCTGGGCATCTCTGAATATGGATGTATTTTATTCCATATCATTTATAATCCTCAGTTTAATTAAATCCCAGCCTGGCTGAGCCACCTTGAAAGGTTTATTATCAACACCTAGGATTGAATGAAGACCAGAGTAGACTATCTGTAATGTTCTACTGTGTTGCTGGGGTCCACTTGGGTTTTGGACAGCATCGTGGTTTGAATTAGATGACGGCTGTTTCTAATGTATTCCTACAGTATGTAACTGTCGTTTCTTCACTTTTTTCTATTTCTTTTTTGATGAAACCACCAGATTTACTGGTTATTGCGTGACTCACACAATGCAGCGGTCAACGATACATTTTGTGTTTCTAGAACCTTCTGTCCTTATGGCAAGCTGGTTTCAGCCAATGGAGCTTGCGGTATCCCTCTCGTGCTTCCTGTTTTAAACCTGCATATCACTGCTCCCTATGGAAACCCAGGAAAGCAAACGCACACGCACACAAACAAACAAATACAAATGTTCAATTTGTATGCAGCATATTAGTATTGGCTGGCGATTGACATGTCCTTAGCACTGGGTGAGGGAGCTCTATTAACCCTTTGGCCTCCAGTGTCCAAACTGAACGCTGGCGTGTTCTCCATATCAGCCCAAATGCTCTCACGGAGCACCGGCTTGATTGCTCTCACCCCTGGGCTCCCTTTGCCGTTCTTTCCCTGAAAGTACCAGCAACTCAAAAAAAAAACACCCTTTATTATTATTACTATCACAGGCATTTAGCAGACACAGCTTTTGCATTTATTTTTTTTTTGTACATAGTATCCATTTCTACAGCTGGGTACATATGCTGAAGCAATGCAGGCAAAGTGCCTTGCTCAAGGGTAGCTTGCCCTGTTTCTTAAACATTATACCACACTGCCACCTCTTTATTCCTGTGTGCCAATAGGTGTGATTATTTACATCATGTGACCCCATAATTACCCTCCATCGTGCTCTTATGACTGTGCATCGCCGCGGTTACGAAGCGCTCAGGTTCTGCCGCTGTTTTCATTTCAGTGAAATCCCACCTCTTTGTATCTTCTTCCGTCTGATAAAAAAAGGCTTTACTGTATCCCTGTGTGTGTGTGTGAGAGAGAGAGAGAGAGAGGCGGTCTGGCGGTGAGAGGGATTATGGGTAATGAGGCATGGGACATGGTGTTCAGTCTCGCCAAGCGGTCTCAGCCACGGCCCGCTGGCTCACAAGCCCACTGAACCGTGGAGGCCAGGATTAGCCAATGGCAGAGAGGGCACACACGCCCCCTTACTACACAAATATGCAGTGCCCGCGCACATATGCACACACACACACACACAATCACCACACACAAGTGGCAAGATACAGACACACATGCACGTACACGCATGCATGCGTGCACAAGCACACAAGTGCCAAGATATACACACACACACACACACACACACACAAGCACATGGTCAGCACATCTTATCTGCATGGTTCTTATCTCTAGTGACAACACAGAGCACTACCCCACCCTGCCCAAAATAACCCTCTCCACTCACTTCCAACAGCTCAGATAAGCTTGTCCCAGGAACCCATGCCACTCAATACTCTCAATCAGCTCAGGGTATAACATTAGCTTTTTCACCCACTGGCCAGAGTGGATTCTAAAAATCACCAGCCATTTTCAACATTTTACCGGCAGCCACATTATGTAATATAGCACATTATGTAATATAGCACAACCTGGTTGGTTACCTAGCTACCAAAGTGGCTGTGAGAGTAGAAAATCTTACCAGCCACAATTAACATTTTTACCAGCATTTGGCTGGTGGCTGGTGTTCATTTTACACCCTGCCTTCAATGTTTAAACAGATGCATAACTCTGTGCTGGAGAGGGTGTGTGACAGAACACCTACTGTCTCCCTCCCCAGATATGATGCTCAGAAAAGGCTGTTTTTGAATAACAACCTGATCAATATTGGCACTGATGTGTAGGCTACTGCATTGTTACATTCTCCCAAATCCACAATGTAGATATATTGTGCGGCATCTGTTCCTGTCTGATGTTCTCCACTTTTATAAAGCCATACGCACACACACGCGTGCGCACGCACACACACACACACACACACACACATTCTCCGAGCTGCAGTCCAGTGGACATGCGGGTGACCAACTTGAACCATTCCTTTGGTGTCTGGGTGCCTCTGTGGAATGTCACGGAGTTGGCTGAAAAGTGCAAGGCGACGGCACGGTGAATTCTGATTCGCCGGTGCCAGGGCGAGGGCAGCCATTCAGTGAGCGGTTCTGAACGGGCAAACAGACAGGGCACGGAGGGCATCGCCATCAGACCGTGCGGTGCTGTGCGGGCGCCAGTCGCCGTTCTCCATTTTACCCAACGCACGTCTGGCAGATCTGCAGCATCTGCCGGTGTCCGCTCACAGGAATGACATTTGCGACTTTATTTAATTCCGTGAGTGACTGGGTATCGGCGTGACCTTTAGTGACGAATGTGAGCCTCGCAATCCTCCGGGAGAAGTCATCTCTCGGCTGCACTGATGTTCAATAAACTCAAAGATTGTATCAATGACTGTAAGTGGTTTAATGAACAGCTCTTATGAGATGAACTGGCAGAATGGAAATGTGTAAGTAGCTCAGTGTGATTCCTTTCAGCACTCTATTTTTTCTGGAGAGCGATGTGGAATTTCATAGGAAAAGTGTGGTTTTATTGCAGTGCGAGAGCGAGAAAAATATTGGAAAGAAATCTGCTCGACTCGATGTTTCACTTTCCGGCAAAAGACATTGTGTTACTTTCACAACCCATCAAAAAAAAAATAGAAAGAAAGAAAGTGAACCTGTTTTTGTTGCTCGTCTGTGGCTTATTAATAGGTACATGCTCACTAAAAATAAGGACATAAACACAATATGGATTTAGTAAAAAAAATAAAAAATCACGGCACAAATCATGAAACCAGGACTGCACGGTATCGAGTGAGAAATGGAAGGTAAAAATAAAACTCCAGAATGGCGAGAAGAGAAACGACGGTAGCTCACTCTCTCTCCGTGAACGCTTTTTTTGCCATTATCTCAGATTAGAAGTGGGGACAGAGCCGTGCTTCTGAGGTGTCACTGTAAATAATCTCCCCCCTCTCACTCTTCCTCTCTCTATCACCTGCATCTCTCGCAGAACAGATTAGGCTGCATCCCCGTGCCGCAGCGCCTATCCAAAACGTTTTCAACAGCAAGGTGCCTGGCCCACCGCTACAGGCATCCGTCACTGTCTGTTTGATAAGAGAACGGTCGCAGCGCACCGCTGTCCGGTAAATATTTACGTCCCCCGTGATGAATGCATGCGAGCGGCTGGCGTTAGGGATTGTGGGGAAATGATAAACAGGTTTGTTTGTGTTTGTCTCTGAAACTGAGGCCAGGGCATGCTTTATTTCTTTGAATAAATGAATGGGGTTGTCTGCGCAGGAACCGACGCAGTCTATTGTCGTAGGGGAGGGTAGCGGTTCACGCCGTTTGTTAGGGAGTTAAGGAGCCGTTGGTTATTTGCGCCGTCTGCTTCCTGGTACCAGCGGCGGCTAGGCAGAGGAGGAAAGGGAGGCAACGCAAGTTTTATAGAGAAGAGAGAGAGAAAAAAAAAAGTTTATTAAGTTGTTTACCCATTATTACGATTCCAATTTGTGTTTTAAGATAGTTTTTGCCAGGTTCTGGTCAGTTTAATCCTTTTAACTAGGTTTCTATATGGCCCTTGCCTTCCTTGTGATAAAAACCACGAGCCACTACTGCCTATGGCTGGTACCATGTGATACTCACTCACTGCCTTTGTTGCTGTTCTTTTGAAACATCTGAATTTTAAAAAGAGTGCATTTTAAGTGGTAGCCTGCAACATCCTGGTCCAAATCCTTTGTTTGCATTACTTTCCATGTGGAGATATGCCAGGGGATTAAGTGATAATTCAATTTAGTGCACATTAGGGTATTCTTGAGCCAGTGCCACACACATCCTGATGTAATGTGAAGTGAAAGGAGAGATATTTGAATGTGGGATGGACCCTGTTGCATTTCAGAGCTGCACAAGGCATTTAGTGTTTGTTTTAATGTTGTGGTATTTAAAAGCTTCATCACTGCACCAGGGACAAGCCGACTTGCATTAACACAGTGGGTGAGAGAGAGAGAGAGAGAGAGAGCCGTCCCCACACACATAATCAATCTACTATTGAGCAACTCATGGCCCTGCCTGCATTCATCATTATGTTCTGCTCCTCTGACACGCACACACACACACACACACACACACACACACACACACACACACACATACAGGCACATACAGACAGACAAACGCACACACACACACACACACACACACACACATTCTCTCTTTTTCATCCTGGTGATCCTCCAATTAAACACAATATCAAATCCTGAATTGTGATCTATTGCCTTAATCCATCTTTCAACAAAGCAACGTCTGATACCAAGATTCAGTCCACCTACAGCCAAGCAAGGAGGGAACAGGAGACCTTTAGAAATGAATACATCACACAGCGATGACAATGCTCCACCGTGGAAACATTTTCTGAAGGAAGAAGATTCCCTCGGAGGCCCACGCCAGTAGCGCTCCGTAATAAACGAGTTCTGTCAGGAAGCAAGCTCCCGTTTAGACCTGACACCTCCGTAGATAGGCTGCCTTTCATCCCTGCCGTCCGCTACTTCACGCGGGCATCGCCGACGATCTAAAAGACCTGTCATCCCCGGCACGGTGCAGTGTGCTAACAGCGGTGGGGCGTGGAGCGCTCGTCCGCCACGAGAGGCGAGCCGCGTCCTCGGAGACGTGCTTTCCGATGACGTCGCTACCGAAAGGAGCGGAACACGTCCAGATCGCCGTCGTAGACGAGCCGTCCGAGGGGCGGGGTGTTTCTTTTTTGCGTTAGACGTCTCGCGTTTCGGGTTGACTGCTGCGTGAGCATCTGTTTCGGGAGCGCACCCCCCCCCCACCGCGGCAGCGGCCAGAGATTTATTGGAATGCGAGGCGTGTCGGAGGCGGTAATATAAACTGCCCTCCTCGCAAGGCCACGGCTCCTCCGTAATCTCGGCAAACGGCCCCTGGAGGCACAATAACCGCTTATTGCTACCGCCTCCACTTTATAAAACCCCACCGCCCCCCCGCCCCGCCCCGCCCGCCCGCCGCTAACGCGCTAACCGTTATTGAAAACACGGGCGTTCATCATTGATCACACCTGTCCCGTCTGGCTTTTCCATTCCTCCCTTTATTCGCCTGTAAAAAAAAAAAAAAAAGTAATAAATAAATAAAAAATGTGTATGCACGGCGCTCCCCGCTGCTCATAATCTAATAACAGATTACGAGGGATTGTTTGAACAAGCTCTCATTTGTCTTTATAGCCCCTGTTGCCTCTCAGCAGTTTTTTTTTCTCTTTTATTCCCCGTTCCAGAGGAATGTGAGAAAATGAAGGGGGAAAGGAATGATAGCTCGCCTCATGTTTGATAATTCTAATGAAAAAAAAACAAAAAAAACGGCTGGCCGAGTTGGGGGAGTCGGCGTTATTGGACACTGTGGAGAAGGCTCTAGGGTTGGGGTGGGGTTGGGGTGGGGGGGTGGTGACTCGCTCACGGGGCATGGATGGGTTTCGGATCGGCGATTTCGGATAAGGGACTGTCTTAGTCTGTGATACCGGCTCTACCGTGCCAGAGGTGGCCAGCCTCCACTCCATGCGACCCGCCGGTTGACGGTTCGCGCGTGACAGGCTCAAGTCAGGCGTGACGAGATCCAGGGAGGGACGTGTCACACCTGTCACCACGGCGACTCGTCTGAGACGGTGTGGCTTTGAACACCCCCCCCCCCCCCCCCTCTGCCCCGCGGTCCTCGAGCTCGAGCGGCGAAACATCACAAGCCGCCGTCGCCCGTGAAGGTAGGCCTGAGCACCGCTGGCTCGAGCCAATAACTTTATTTGTTTTCACCAAACCCTCCGTCACTTTAATCCGTGCAAACGGAGCCATTTTGTTTCCTTTGTTTCCCGCTTGTGCTGTGTGAAGTCAAGCTGGGGAAATGTTTTTTTTTTTTTGTAACGGAAGCTCCCTCTTGTGCCGAGCATCTCATCGGTGCCAGCAAACGGCACGGGCCTCTGTAGGGTGGTGGGGGGGGGGGGGCGCGGCGGTCCGCCCGGGCAGGTAGCGGGCACCTCGGGAGCCGCCGTGACAGCTGACGGAGCAGATGGTGAAGTACCCCGGCCGTGGAAGGTGTTTGATGGGTGGAAATGGCCGCGGTTAATTACATGTCAAGTCGGTTGCCGGGGCGGTTGCCAAAGGGGGGCTTGTCTGTTCCTGTGCCTGGGGTCTCTGCCTGGCCCCTCCCTCCCCTAAACCACCCCGCCCCTGGCAGGCAGGGCCGACCGGTGAATCTGCATTTCACGGCTCACAGGACAGTGATTGACGCTCCCCCTCATGGAGCATTTCCCTATAAGCCATGTTTGTTTTATACCACCAGGGCCATTGCATCAACCGCCCCCATTTCCTCTACAGCAGCTCCTGGCCTGCGTGCTTTACAGCTCTGTGCACCCGTCTTCCAAACCCCATGCCCTTCTGTATTAGGTTCCTTAGGATTACATTTCTTAAGTAAAAAAATAAAAATATCTTATTGCAGAGAAAAATATGACTATTTCTTTATTCTATGAATAAGGTAATACAATTATAGATATTCTGTACAGGGGAAAAAAGGTCAAGTCAAGTGCAATTTATTTATAAAAACAACCAAAGTGCTGTACAGTGTAGAAGTGCTAAAAAGAATAAATTTAAAAAAAAGAATAAATAAATGAAACAGTGGGACACAAGACAAAAAAACACACACACACACACACACACACACACACACACACACACACACACACACACACACACACACACACACACACACACACACACACACACACACACATCGGCAAATCAAATAGCCTTGAAAGCTAGAGATTATAAATAGGTTTTAAAACGGGATTTAAAAGACTCAATAGTGGGGGCGAATCTGATAGTAAGGGAGAGGCTGTTCCACAGGTAGCGAAAGATGGCTGTATCAGGTCTGGAGATCACGACTGTTACAGGAGGTGTCATACGTGTATTTTGTCATGTTCCCCTTATCTCTGATCTTATCAGCTTCAGCTTGGCTGAGGGCAAGTCTTCCTGAGAGTGTGTATCGCTGACATCTCTCTCTCTCTCTCTCTCTCTCACTCTCTCTCTCTCCCCGGTTCTTCACAGCGGTATGCGACGGCACCGAGAACAAACTGAGTACGCTGTCGGACCTGGAGCAGCAGTACCGCACCCTGCGCAAGCACTACGAGAACTGCGAGGTGGTCATGGGTAACCTAGAGATCACCAGCATCGACCGCAACCGAGACCTGTCCTTCCTGAGGGTACGGAGCATGCGCACGCAAGCGCACACACACACACACGCACGCATGCACGCACGCACACACACACACACACACGCACACACGCACGCTCGCACACACACACGCACACGCACACACACACACACACACACACAGATACACACCCTAACCCAACCGAGACTTGCCCTTCCTCAGGGTACGGAGCATGCGCACGCAAGCGCACACACACACACACACACACGCACGCACGCACGCACACACACACACACACGCACACAGATACACACCCTAACTCAACCGCGACCTGTCCTTTCTGAGGGTCGGGAGCACGTGTACGCAAGCGCACACACATGGTGGGTTAGCATAGCCTTCTGCACCCAGCAGTCATGCACTGTTAAATGTTATTATAAAACCAGAGAATCATGTTGCAGATTACACTTTTGAGCAGGGACATTTTCACCTCCTGGGAAATATAATTAAGTCGCTGCAAAACCTTCAGACTTGAAACATAGTTGAACAAACTTCCAATTATACAACTGAATCAAAGCCACACAAGCAGTAATCAGAGTGTTTAATCGTAAAGCAAAATAAATAATGTGAGCACTGGTCACCCCGCTGCCCCCCGCCATAAAAAAGGCCTTTCCCTGTATTTTAGTCCTTAATGTATTCATATACAACATATGGATTTCTGCATGAACAATATCTTAATGGGGTTCTACAAAAACCTGGCACCAAAAAGTAGTTTTTCCAGTCCTGGTGTGCAGCAGATTTTTAATTGGGCCTCGGCATCGGAGATCTTATTTTAAAGAGCTGTCCTGGCAGGAATTCCGCACAGTTAGTTCACCTGTGTTTTGGTTTCCAGATAAAGTTTCTGCCTGCCGCAAACAGCTCGTTCTTTCCCCCATGCAAGCAAACAGCAGCGAGGTTAGCGCTTCCTCTGACAGCCGATAGCCTTGAGCTGTCAGTCAAGATCACATCTAATCAGGCTAATTCTGCGCCACACCATCGCTCCTCACTCAAGCCCTCGCCACTTCACACTGATTGTCTTCCAGTTTTAACCGAATAATGTCCCCCTATTTCAGAGCATATTTAAGATGTATTCAAAGAAAAAAGTGGTGCATTATTAGAATATATTCTTCCAATGTCCTCCTATAATGCAGGACGTTATTGGAATTAGACTTTAAAAAAAAAGATATATATTGATATATTTTCTAGCACGTAACTCCAAGTTGGAGTTTCAGAAACTATGCCTGTGACACTATGAATATTTAGAAAGTTATATAACAAAAAAATAAGATTATTTGTGGAAACTTCTGGTCTACTGTGTGGTCTAATGTTGTTCATCCTGATAGAGACACGCAGCGAGTGCTGCTGGTCAGTGTAGTTCATCCTGATAGAGACACACAGCGAGTGCTGCTGGTCAATGTAGTTCCTCCTGATAGAGGCACTCAGTGAGTGCTGCTGGTCAGTGTAGTTCATCCTGATAGAGACACTCAGTGAGTGCTGCTGGTCAGTGTAGTTCATCCTGAAAGAGACACGCAGTGAGTGCTGCTGGTCAGTGGAGTTCATCCTGATAGAGACACTCAGTGAGTGCTGCTGGTCAGTGTAGTTCATCCTGAAAGAGACACACAGTGAGTGCTGCTGGTCAGTTTAGTTCATCCTGATATAGAGAGACACTCAGTGTGTCCTGCTGGTCGCTGTAGCTGATCTTGATAGGGATACTCTGGTGATTGCTGCCCCCCCCCCATAGTTCCCTCTGATAGAGGGTACACAGCAGGTCTCCGGGGTTTATCCTGATAAGGCTCACAGTGGCCTCATTTTGGGCACGGGGTCTGTCTGCGTGTCACAGTCCTAAACGGGGACAGATGTGCTGGAGAATGAGGGAGCAGCAACAGAGCAGCTGCCTCCCAGGCTGCAGACAGCGTCTGTAGTGAGTAGATAAGAAAAGCAGGAAGAATGAGGAGGAGGAGGGAGGAGGGAGGAGGGGGGTTAGGGGTGGTGGGAAGGGGTGTGAAAGGTTGTTAACAGTGACTTTGTGAATGTGGCAGAGATAAACTGCGAAGGCAAGAGGGAGAATGAGATGGGGGTTGGATGTAATTCGTATCCGGGGGTCCCTCTCTCTCTCTCTCTCTCTCTCTCTCTCTCTCTCTCTCTCTCTCTCTCTCTCTCTCTCTCTCTCTCTCTCTCTCTCTCTCACCCACTCCCTCACCTGTCAGTCCCTGACAGTTCCCCTTTTGGTGGGAGAGAGAAATAATAGCCCTGATAATAGGGGATGGGGAAAGGGTCACGGCTTTTCTGCACCAGGGTAAGTGGAGTTAAAGATTGTCCGGTGATTTCAGCCCCCGTCCCTGTCCAACATTCACTCTCTTCTGCAGCTACGTATATACACACTGCACAAACGAACAAAACAAAAAAAAGAAGTCAATCTTAACAAGCATTTTAGTGTTATAGACTTAAAAAAACTTATTTTCTAAATGAGACAAAAAGATTGCCAATGAGGTCTGTCTCATTTCAAGATTTGCCAATGGGGTTAGGGTTTAACCCTGATCCTAACCAAACCCGCTACGGGCCCAAGTTCATTTGCTGTTTAAACAATGTGGGCGCCGGAGTGGGAAATGACAACTGTGTCGGTCTGAAACTAACAAAGACACTAGCGTTTGGGTCGCTGCCACTTAGCGCCGAGTGTACTATAGAGGCCTAAAGTCTCATTACAAGTCTAAAACACATGTTAATACAGACTTATATATTTATTTTTTCAGTGCACTCTCTTCAACTGGCCATCCTTTGCATGATGTGTTTCGTTCTAATATGATCCCCCGTAGATTTTTTTCGTTTGCATTTGAACTCTGAACTTTGCCTGACCTAAAGGTCAAGTGCCACTAACCTCACCTGCAGTGTGCGCTCCCGTGCTGTGTGTGTTAGTAAATGTGCGAGCGAGATCACCGCACACATGCGTTTTCTCACAAGCGTACGGTAAAGTAGGGTGTGTTTGTTTTTTACGGCTTTTTTTTTTTTTTGCTTTATTGGACAGCGCAGTGTAGAGAGACCTGATGAATGGGGAGCGAGAGAGAGGGAGAGACACGCGACGAAGGTTGTGCGTCCGGATTCAAACCGCCAACGTCGCTGCTCGCAATGAGCATAGTTCTCTACAGGCAATGCCACCCAGCCATTTTTTTTAAAAGGGACGTGGCTGCTGGCAGGCATTCTGAAACATAATACTAGGATATTTTGTTTGTTTAAGGTCTATGGAACAAGCCAAGCCTAACCGGACATTTTTTGGAATTTAGAAATCCTGCCTGGGCGGATATTTTTGGACCCAAAAAAGAAGGAATGATCTGCGAAATAGAGGCCGTCTGGCCAGCCTAGGCAAAGAAAGAAACCGTGGCCTTACCCTGCCCGACTGTCCGCTCCACGGCACATAAAACATTGACGAAGAGAGCTGGCCTGTGCTACTCTACCTCTCCGCAAGCAGAGGACCTTTCTGGCCGTGCCAATTTATAGCTCCTTCATTTCCAGTTCCACTTGACTTGCGTACTCTCGGGGCGATCCCGCCGTTGTACCCAGGGTTGGCTAGCGCACGGACCTGGCCTGTGTTCTGCGGAGAGGCCTTTTCAGGTCAACACGAGCGCGGCTTCAAATTCATTCCTGGTACACAGAGGAAACGGCTCCCCGTGTGCAACTGATTCAGTGAAAGGGTTAATGCTGTTGGAAAGCACCTACTGTAGTTTGGCGCTGCAGGGAAATAAAAACACAAAGGCAAACCTTAGCAGATCGAGTTTGACATATTTCCTTTTCCCCCCAGGTTCACTTCATTTAAACACTTTCTTCTAAAGATAAAATTCACCTACAAGTTCCAGTTAGGTACAGTTTAATTGGATACTACCCAGGTATTTAAATCACGGTCCTCGAGGTCCGAGAACTGCTGGTTTTACACCCTCCCTTTACCTGCGAGTCAGGTGCAGAGACAGTCTGGCCAATCAGTAGCATTAATTGTTCAGTTAATTACATGTTAGAAAGAAAACCAGGGGCCGGATTTGGATTTGATGTCCAGATTTGAATAGCCATGGTTTAGTATGTATGGACTTATTGGCTGGCCTCTGATGTCTTTCTGATGATCTTTCTGGGTGCATTTCACAGCCAGTGCTTGACCTTGTTGGGGGTCATAGGGGGGAGGGACAAAGCGCATGTAACTGACTGGTCAATACCTCATCTGCCCTTTATAATTCTGACCTATCCAGGGCCAGAGCAATGATCACAGTATGGTTCTTCCATCAGTTACAGAAAAGGACAGTTATGGAGAACATTTTCATATTGTACAATATATGCTAAATAAAATCACTCCTGTAATTCATGAGGTATTGTGTTGTTGGGGGGGGGGGGGGGGGGGGGTATTTCACAAAGCAGGATTTACTGAGTTAGCTGGATAACTGCAGTGAGTAAAATCCAAAGCAGCATTATTGAGTTAGCTGGATAACTGCACTGAGTAAAACCCAAAGCAGGACTACTGAGTTAGCTGGATAACTGCAGTGAGTAAAATCCAGAACAGCTCTTTTTACTTTTCAGATTTGGGAGGGTTCTGGCTTTTACTCAGTGCAGTTATCCAGCTAACTCAGTAATCCTGCTTTGGGTTTTACTCAGTGCAGTTATCCAGCGAACTCAGTAATCCTGCTTTGGGTTTTACTCAGTGCAGTTATCCAGCTAACTCAGTAATGCTGCTTTGGGTTTTACTCAGTGCAGTTATCCAGCTAACTCAGGAATCCTGCTTTGGGTTTTACTCAGTGCAGTTATCCAGCTAACTCAGTAATCCAGCTTTGTGAAATACCTCCCTGGTACATTTTGTATGCATAATATTTATTTGTGTAAACCTTTTATTTATTTTTTTTGTAAGTGTACAGCCTTTTATGTAAATGTATGCTGATGAACATAGAGTGTATTCTGAGCAGGGTACAGTGTTTGCAGTGTAAAAACACAAGAACGCTGCATTAAGAATAAACTCTTTTCTTAAGCTTTGCGTTAAGCGCCGGTGAAATGCAACGCTGCGGATCCACGGGGAGACACGGCTGTGAGCTTCGCCACACACAGCTTCTGCTTATCAAAACAATGCTCACGATAATTTCCTGTCACCTCCTGCGACGCATCACAGACACGCCAATAACACGCGCAGCGCGGGAGGAACAATGTGGAGCCCGCCCCCCCACGCCCCCCCCACCAGCTGAGATAATAGCCTGTGGGACAGCGGGGCGGAGGAGCGACGCGATTGGCGGGTAAACTGTATGATTAGCGTACGCCGCCGTGCTAGGAGGCACGCGGAGGAGGAGGGAGGGGGGGGGGGGGGGGCAGCGCCCCGTTTCTCCTAAAACGAAGCGCCCCCGCGCCTCACGCCGCCTCCCGATTGGTTATCTGCGGGAACCCCCCGATGCCGCGCTTGTTCTCCAGACCCGAGAGATTAGCGAGGAAAACAATGGCCGCCCTGCCGGCCGCGCGCAGTGGACGCGCGCGGCCCCGTCTCGCGAGCGAGCGACAGAAACGGCCGTCCCGGCGCGCGGCTCGCAAATTCCGCCGCCTCGCAATTAACTGAGGTTAATTGAACGCGCTAATTACAAACACGGGGACAGAAAGCTGAGCAGCAGGGGACGGAGCAGGGATAGTGTGCGTATTTTTGGGACTTTTATTATGACTTTTAAAGCACATTAATAACACAGGGCTCCCATTGGGGAAGAAAACTTCACCTTGAGGGTAAAGAAAATAAAAATACCCAGAATCCTCCTGGCTGTCTCTAGAATGATGGAAAGTGATGCCTTCTGCCTGTCTTCTTCTTAAAGATACCCAGGATTGATGACCACCTCACAAACACCCCGAACAGCTTTAATAGTAAATAGAGTCCGTCTCCTGAACTATGGCAATGGCTGATTAATGAAACCCTGATGTGATGAATAAGGCTAATTCTGCGTGTGTATGTGCGCAGTGTGAACATTATGGCCGTTTCCTGGTTGAATATTATGTGTGGCACTGCAAGTAATGTTTTTTTAAGATTGACAGGATATGCATGATTGTTTCAGGCCTTATTTACAGTCGCTCCCAAATCTCATAATATCCGCCGTACGCCACACAACTGCCCCCCCCCCCCCGTACGCGAGTAAAGTCTTTGAAAAATTCATAGGCTCATACTAGTGCATTAGTGCCTTCTCAATGTTATTGCCTCTTGTCCAGAGAATACTCATTCAGTCTATGGTGACTGCAGCGGTACGGAAACTCTTCATCTCAAGTGCTCAGGTAAACAGTGCGAATCATTCGGCGGTAGGCCAACCGTGCGGGAAAATGACAGTGACGTGCAGGGGCATTCTGGGAAGGAAGGTCGTGCGTCACTCCCAGGAAACGGGAAACGGGATTTGCCCCCCTTCTGCGGTCGGCCGCCCTCCTCTTAATCGCCACCGACCGCTCTTGCTCCTTGGGCATTTAATGAGCTAGCGTGGCGTTAATTACCCCGCTATCGTCTGCAAACCAAAACCATAAACATTACCCCGCTATCGTCTGCAAACCAAAACCATAAACATTTCCATTAGGCGTCACATCATTAGCTGAACAATTAGGGAGGGGGATTGATAAGCAATATTTGTAGATATGGCGTTGCCGTGGTCTCTCGCTCTCTCTCTTTTTAAATCACTTGTAAGATCAAGAATCTCTCTAGATTACGAGTATTATAATAGAATGCAGGACCTCGGGGTGTTTAAGGATAAGTGGTGCAATGGGGAGGCGGTGTGTAGTCTGGTGAGAGGAGAGCTAGTATTTGCCAGCACAATAAGTTGATGTTGTGAGGAAAATGACGCTCTTTTTGAAATTGTTTGTATTGCATTGTTCTTTTTTATTTTCATTTTTATTTATTTTTCGCTATTTATGTGGGATAATGGGGGAATTTGGGACTATTGTCAATAACACAGTGGCTTGTGTATGTAATGTATAATAAAGGTTCTGTTAAAACTCAAAACTCTCTCTCTCTCTCTCTCTCTCACTCTCTCACTTTCATTCACTCTCTTGCTATTGCATTCTTACTCACACCAGCAACAGAAGGGCAATTAGAGTCTGTGATTATCAGCCTTGTCCTCAGGCCTCAACTTTCTTCCTTTTCTCTCCTCTCTTATTTACGAGAAAACTAATTTTCCCAAATCCCCACTGCATGTACACATTCCCCCAACTCCCCACTGCATGTACACATTCTCCCAACTCCCCACTGCATGTACACATTCTCCCAACTCCCCACTGCATGTACACATTCTCCCAACTCCCCACTGCATGCACACATTCTCCCAACTCCCCACTGCATCTACACATTCTCCCAACTCCCCACTGCATCTACACATTCTCCCAACTCCCCACTGCATGTACATATTCTCCCAACTCCCCACTGCATGTACACATTCTCCCAACTCCCCACTGCTTGCACACATTCTCCCAACTCCCCACTGCATGTACACATTCTCCCAACTCCCCACTGCATGTACACATTGTCCCAACTCCCCACTGCATGCACACATTCTCCCAACTCCCCACTGCATCTACACATTCTCCAAACTCCCCACTGCATGTACACATTCCCCCAACTCCCCACTGCATGTACACATTCCCCCAACTCCCCACTGCATGCACACATTCCCCCAACTCCCCACTGCATGCACACATTCTCCCAACTCCCCACTGCATCTACACATTCTCCCAACTCCCCACTGCATGTACATATTCTCCCAACTCCCCACTGCATGTACACATTCTCCCAACTCCCCACTGCATGTACACATTCTCCCAACTCCCCACTGCATGCACACATTCTCCCAACTCCTCACTGCATCTACACATTATCCCAACTCCCCACTGCATGTACATATTCTCCCAACTCCCCACTGCATGTACACATTCTCCCAACTCCCCACTGCTTGCACACATTCTCCCAACTCCCCACTGCATGTACACATTCTCACAACTCCCCACTGCATGTACACATTCTCCCAACTCCCCCACTGCATGCACACATTATCCCAACTCCCCACTGCATCTACACATTCTCCAACTCCCCACTGCATGTACACATTCTCCCAACTCCCCACTGCATGTACACATTCCCCCAACTCCCCACTGCATGCACACATTCCCCCAACTCCCCACTGCATGCCCACATTCTCCCAACTCCCCACTGCATCTACACATTCTCCCAACTCCCCACTGCATGTACATATTCTCCCAACTCCCCACTGCATGTACACATTCTCCCAACTCCCCACTGCATGTACACATTCTCCCAACTCCCCACCGCATGCACACATTCTCCCAACTCCCCACTGCATCTACACATTCTCCAAACTCCCCACTGCATGTACACATTCTCCCAACTCCCCACTGCATGTACACATTCCCCCAACTCCCCACTGCATGTACACATTCTCCCAACTCCCCACTGCATGTACACATTCTCCCAACTCCACACTGCATCTACACATTCCCCCAACTCCCCACTGCATGTACACATTCCCCCAACTCCCTACTGCATGTACACATTCTCCCAACTCCCCACTGCATGTACACATTCTCCCAACTCCCCACTGCATGTATACATTCTCCAAACTCTAGTCTTCGGACAATGCCACATCCTCTAGACCTGATATGTTTCTGTCCGGCTTGGGATTCTCAAGTCCACCTCTGATATCTGGTCGGTTTTATTAGCAAGCGCATAACTTTTATCATCTCCAAATGCAATGCTGTGCGCCGCTGCTTTGAATACCTGGTTTACCATTGTTTTTTTAACGTGAGATCTTCAAGCCGGAGCTGTCTGTGAGAAACCCTAATTTCACCTTCTTACTCGGGTACTTCGTAAACAAATGATGTGTGTGAGACACACTTTTTGTAATACGTAAACATATTTCTGTATATGCAGTTTCCATATGTGCATGGAAGTGCTGTGTATGAAGTTACACTTCGGGGCCACGTGTAATTTGCGGAGGGCACCATTGAGACCGTCATCGCAGGAGGGTGTTGCCACAATGGCACACGTGTCCCACATATGAAGGTTTACAGGCCAATAGCTTCCAACAACAGCCCCAATTAGTCTTATCATGGAAGACAAGGGCTAATGGGATTAATGAGCTCAGAGAGAAAGCTGCTGTCTTTCACTCAAGAGGGGACTACATGAACCTAAATATATAGAGAGAGGACAATGCCACCGCTAACAATGATACTAACTTTGTGCAGTGTGAATGGCCTTTATTAGCCACTGTGGTAGGTGAAGATAGGGGAGGTCTGAAAATGGTCTATTCCTGTGCAATCTCCAATGACAATGCTCCATTGTGTGGAAAGGGAGTGTGTGTGTGGTGTGTGTGTGTGTGTGTGTGTGTGTTTGGGGGGGGGGGGGGGCTGGATTAGCTGAGATTAGGCATCTCCACTCTTCCCGTCTATATTAATGAAAAACTGATTAAGTGTTTCAGAGTTCTCGTTGTTGAGGGCAGCTAGATTGGATTGACAGTTGCAATTAGCGCCATCTCAAGTTCATTTTCATTGCTTTAATTTGACTTAATCAAGGACAGAGGGACAGAGGGGAGTGAGCGGGACAGAGAGATAGAGTGAGAGAGAGAGAGAGAGAGAGAGAGAGAGGCCAGGACAAGAAAGTAAAAGATGATTGTGCAAAGTTTGAAGTTTTGTGTGTACAGTCACTCACAGACATGGAAATCTCAATCTGGCAGGTTATTAGCCTCACCCGTATTGGCTCAATCAAACACGTTTAAACATCCGGTGCCGTGGGAAGGCACGGCGGTCTGTGGGAGTGGTAACAGCTACCCCCATCCGATGGGAACACAGAAACGCATTTGCATCAGGCTGAATGGAGGGCCCACCTCCGAAATACCACACCACGGGACGGGGGGATGGGATCATCTATGCGGCAGGACTCTCGCTCATCCCCACACACACGCACACACACACACGCACGCACACACGCACACACACACACACACACACACACACACACACAAGCGGGCTGCAGGCCACCGCCATCCATCAACCCATCCGCCGCTTCATAAAGAGGTTCCCGCGGGCGGCACGGAAGGAGCCGTGGCCGGCGGGAGATTGATTCGCTCGGCTTCTGTTGAGAAACAGCAGCGCAGGGGAGAGGGGAGAGGGGAGCAACAAATGTGACAGGAAATAACAGGAGGATTGCCCTGGCATTAGCCTCTCAAAGCCATCCTTTCTTATTACCTGTGTGTGTGTGTGTGTGTGTGTGTGTGTGTATTTGCTGGGGTTGGGTGGAGGGGGGGATTGGTGAGTTTGCAAAGGGCGGGGGGGGGGGGGGGGGGGGGGGGGCTGAATGGGAAATGGCAGTTTGGACCATTTTAAGAGCTGACAGCACGGATGAATTTGCTCAGAGCCCTGCCTGAACACGCCTTGCCTTTCAACAGCTCATCTCTCACACTGTCAGTCACAGTCAGAGAGATAGAAGGATTAAGCGAGGGAAAGTGGGAAGGAGAGATACAGAGAAAGACGAGCGAGAGAGAGAGAGGGAGAGAGAGAGAGAGAGAGAGAGAGAGAGAGAGAGAATGGTGTAATAAAAAAAAAATCTATTCACTTTATTTTACCATTCTCCAATTCATGTTTTGAATTTACGTTGGACACCCTCCACCCTGGATACGATAATTTATGCCCCGCTTGCATTTGATGAACAATTACCTGACCTCCCGCCAGCAGAGGGAGCTGTGGCCAAACTGGTCGCAACAAAAGGCGGGCAGCCTCCCGCCATTCTCCCGTTGACGGCGGTTGTCAGGCACTAAGCCTTTTGTCTCTTCCCAGACGCATGTGTCAGGAAGATGCATTGCCGCGAATCAGAGCTCGGCCAGGATGCGCCCCTGTTTCCAAGCGCCAGCTAATGATCTTACAAGCCTTGACTGACTCTTCATTAAAGTCCAATCAATCACGCCGCTGGCACTCTCTCTGTCCTCCCCGTGGACAGCGCGAGAATTCCGGAGTGTCCTAGCAACCGGGCAGAGAGGAAGGGCCTAACGCATGCCCGCCCAGTGCCAGCTACAGGTCTGTGGTCTGAATGACTTTAATTCACTGCAATGCTCTGCTCCTGTGGTGTTCCCATGAACACGTCCAACCGAATAGCAGGGGAAACTATTAGACATTTTGTGACTAGATACCTTTTTCTCTGACTACACTGTGCCGATTTTATTCATTAAAAGACATGGTCAATAATCATAATGATGAAGACGAAGGACAAGGTGTGATAATTAAGTCGCATCAACAGGGAGTCTCTTCTCTGGCTACGAGAATTAACTGAAGAAGACGGAGGTGAAATAGTCCACGTTTAACGGTGGCGTTCACGCCTCCGGAGAAGCACAGTGTATTGTGTGATTTTTAAATGTATCAGACAGTGCGGTTGTGTGAGTTCATGTCTAGACTGAACACAAACAGACCCAGGCTGAGGGATGATCCCGAGGCTCTGTGTTTGGCAATGAAGTGCAGGGGCACAAGGAGGTCTGACTGATTGCGAAATTGGGCATGACCATAGAATATGATAAAACCTCGACTCCAGCCGCTTTGGGGCCTAAATCTAAAGGCAGCAGGAGATCAGCAGCTCTCTCCCCATACCCATGTATTACAGTGAGGCACATTCCCAATGTGTACAAGCCTTGGAAATACACATCTTACACTCGTCTCATCCAATCCCATACCCTGCTACCGTTTGCAAGCAAAAACCTTAAACATTTCTATTGGACGTCACATCATTAGCTGAACAATTAGGCGTTGGGGGGTTTAATGAGCAATATTTGTAGATATGACTTTGCCATAGTGCCTCTCGCTCTTTCTCTCTATCTTTCACACACACACAGGCCTCCTCGTTTCCTCTCTCCCACAATGCTGTGCTTCCTTGGGACAGAAATGAAACAGCACCCCCCCCGCTCTCTTCCTGAGCTCCATTTACTGAAGGGTGTCACAGTCCCAGAAGCCTTTGTGTTCACAGTGTAATGGGCCCTCTGTGGCTGGATGGCTGTGGCCCAGCCTCCTTTGTGTTTGCTGCTCAGTGGGCTTGGAGACAGGCCAGCTGTATGGGAAGTGATTGGATTTGAACAGTGCCTGTAACCCCATCAACCATAGAGAGGCATCAAAGACGGCATCGTTGAAAGGGGCCACAAGGCGCACATGCACATTTACACACACACACACGCGCACACACACACACGCACTACCACTTGCATTGTGGCCCATGCTAAATCACTGAGGGATTACCTGGTGCAATAAATAGAAGGACAAACCTGATGGCGCTATTTGTTATCACGATGTTGACATTTCCCTGACGTTGTTGCCGGCGCTCCACGCCAGTGCGTTCGGATTTCAAAGTGCCGAGGTGGTTTTTATTCAACGAGCAGCGCCATCAATTGCGGCTGAAATATGTGGAGAATTTGAGAAACCCGCTCTATGTGGGCCGTCGGCTCATTGCCGTTTCCCCGGACTCCATCAGGGTGGGGGGGTGGAAACAAAGAGCTCCTCCCACTGGCTCACCGTTCCACAGACATCTTGTTGTTCCCTCTGGTCCCTGGCCTGCCTGTGCTCCCCGGCGTGCATGCACGCATGGGTGGAATTCTGGGAAACGGAGTTCCCTTCCCCCTCAGAAGGCTGAGCACTCCCAACTCAGCAATTACAGCACCGGGCTGAAGGTGAATTTGACTGGAGAACGCAGAGGTTCTGTGAGTGGGGGCGGCATCCATGGGTTTTCAGGTGGGGGGGGCGTGGGGGGGGGTTCTGTACTGTGATTGATTGAACACTCAATTAGAGAGTCCTGAGTCCGTACCTGCTGTCAACCTACTTTTACGAATGCTCAGCAGTACACACGCACACGCACACGCACACACACAAGCACAGACACACACATCACGCACACACACACACACACACACACACGCACACCACTCTCACTCAGACATATACGCACACACAGACACGCACACATGCACCACACACGCACACACACACACAGACACGCGGCCCTTAAGACATGCATGACATATCTCACAGAGGACAGAGATAGGAAGAGAGAAATTGAGAGGAGGAGTTTGATAATACAGCTTATCATGGGATGGCAGGAAGAGGATGACAATCCCAATAGGAAAACTCACCGTGCACTTTTCACATGTACGCACACACACACACACACACACTTACCCTGCACTTTTCAGGCCGACGGTTTCAAAACCTTTACCCTTGTGCCTCTGTTAGGATCTGCCATTTTACCTCGAGGGGAGAAAGGTCAACATACTGGGAGGTTTTAAAAAAAAATAAAAAATGGACATACTTTTTATAGTTTGTCAGGAAATTATGTCAAATTACACAAAGACAGCTGTACTCTGCACTTTGAGGAGCGATCCTTGCAAGACTCGCGCCCCCCACAGTGCCTCGATACTGCTGATGCCTGCTGTAATAGCCATCGCGCGTCGTGTGCCTTGTACGGATAGTGCCTCGCCATGTATTATGGGTAGATATTCTTTCTCAGCCCCAGTCACTCAGGCAGTTTTTTGAGGATAAGAGCAGTCTGTTAATGCACCATGAGGAGGCTTTTGTACTGTGAGATCATTCTGTGAGGTTCGGAAGTGTGAAAGGGACCGGACTTTTTTTATGTTCCGTTGACGTGCCCTTGTGCAGCCTATTATATAGCAGTAAAGGGAGGCTTAATGCCGTGTCCGCGCCTCGTCAATCATCTTTTTCATTGAAACTTTAAACGGGTCGTGGCTTCGGTGTACCTCAGCTTTTTTGGTCAAGGCCGGCCTGTGTGTGTGTGTGTGTGCGTGCGCGCGTGTTCGTGTGCGTGTGTGTGTGTGTGTGTGTGTGTGTGTGTGTGTGTGTGTGTGTGTGGGCACAGCTTATAGAAATAGATACTACTGGCCTGTTTTGTGCAGCGCTGCTGACCCCTATGTACTGGTTTTCCTTCCAGGTCATCTTCATAATGTTAGCGCATTAAGTAGAATTCAGTAGAGGACTCGCTAAATTGTTCATTTACTTTACATAATACATATTATTACATAATATACACCTCATCACACACATGTAATTACTTAATTGAATTTTAAATCAACGTAGAGCTAAGAGCACAATCAAGTCTAATTAATTAAGAGGCCTGTTGGCTTACTGATAACACTGCTGTGCCCTGCAGGAAAATGTAAACCTATAGGATGGTGACTGTAAATAAGTTTGGCTCAATTGATTTATAGAGCCGTTGTTATGCTTGTTAATTCTGAGCTTGCATTCAAGGACCTGTCAGTACCAGTCAGGGCCACAAGCCACCCTGAAACCTGACTCTGTGGACCAATGGGGCTCTGGGACTTCTGGCTGGTTGGCCTGTACAGGCGATAGGGGGAGGAGTCAAACAATATGTCCCCCGTGAGCCAATCGTATTAAGTCATTGAAGCGGCGAGAGAAAATGAACGGGCGAGGAGAGGTTAGCTCAACGGCCCGAGGAAGATGAAGAGTAATAACGAGGAGGATCTGGGAGGGCGAAGAGGTGTGATATTTAATGCTTGTGGCGCTACGTGCGGATGATTGCCGATGGCCAGGGCCGGGATGTGTTTGACGTTGTGGAGAAGGTGGCACCGGGAACCCAGAATCCATCTTGGCTTCGCCGGCGCTTTTGCTCTTCTGTTTCTATTAGCGATGGGGTCCTTGAGAGTGCCGAGGTGGACCTCAGCGCGCCTGACTGTAATTATGATCGGTGTGTCTTGGCTACCCACGCTGACCTTGTTTTATTGCAGAGGTGGGGAAGGTAGCTCAGCAGAGAGAGAGAGAGAGGGGCGGGGGTTGGCTTTGGTTGAGAACTGAGGTATATTATTTCTTATTGCTGAAGACAAAGGACTGCCCTCCGCTGTCTACAGCACTTAAAAACATTTTTAATTGTGTTGCAGTTGCTTATGTGTGTCTTTTAAAGAAAAAAGAGTCAAAATGTTTGGAAGGTAAAGGCGGGAAGGTGGGTTTGCGCCTCTTCTTTCTTGTGTCAAAATGTACTTTCCGGAAAGTTCTTTCAAGCACGATACAAAGCTGGTATTTGTTTCCCAGAATTCCTTGCTCAGCAGTGTTTTTTTTCTTCTTCTTTGTGCTGTGTCCACCCCGGTAGTTTCTTCCTCTTGCGTTATATACTAGCTGGTCACTGTTTGTATAAGAACTCATTAGGATTACATAGCCATTTAGCTAAGTGACACCGGGTGTAATTGTACCATCCATCAATGGTTGCATAATAACAGTTGGAAGAGCTAAATGTTGATTAGCTCTCTGGGCCGATTTCACTTGTAGCTGGAAATAATGAGCGTGAAAGTGGCCGCAGGGTGAGAATGGATCACCCTCTGAGGCGGTAGTTACACAGCGTGACCCTCATCGCCACGGGAAACTGGGGGGGGGCAAAAAAAACCCAAAAAAAACAACGCAACACAGCGGCCGGATCCGTTCGGCCGGACATATGACACACTTACGCTGTCCGCTCTTCTCGTCCCTACCTCTCTCTCTCTCTCTCTCTCTCTCTCTCTCTCTCTTTTTTTGCCTTTCGCCGTCTGGGGTTAATATCTCTGAACTTTGCTGTGAGATCTGCTACTACGTTTGTGTTGCTTTATAAGGAACAGCATCGAGCTCTCGCCCCCACCACAACCCACCGCCTACCACCAGTGGGCACGCATGCACACACACACACACACACACACATACACACACGCACGTACGCACACACACACACACACACACACACACACACGTACGTACGCACACACACACACACACACACACACATACACACGCACGTACGCACACACACACACACACACACACACACACGTACGCACACACACACACACACACACACACACACGCATACACGCATGCACACACGTACGTGTGCACACACATACATACGCGCACACACACACACACACACACGCATGCACGCACGTACATATGTGCACACACACACACACACACACACACACGCATGCACGTGCACACACACACAGACACATACGCACAAGCACACACACACACACACACACACACATGTACGTGCACACACATATACAAAGAAGCATATGTGCACACCCACACACACACACACACACATACATGCACGCGCGCACACACACACACACACACACACACACACACAGAGATACATACGCACACACACGTATGCACGTGCACACACACACACACACACACACAGATACATACGCACACACACGTATGCACAAGCACACACACACACACACACACACAGATACATACGCACACACACGTATGCACGTGCACACACACACACACACACACACACACACACACACACAGATACATACGCACACACACGTATGCACAAGCACACACACACACACACACACACACACACACACACATACGCACAAGCACACACACACACACACACACACACAAGTATGCGCACACGCACACGCATTGTTCTTCCACCCTTTATTCTTGGTAACGACCCCCTGAAATCCAATCGCCTCCTTGTAATTACAATTTAGCCAGGAATGGGGGCAGCCATTAATCAAGCCCACCGATATGCGCTGGGATCATCCGGCCCGCCGGCCCTTCACCAGGCGTGTGTAGTGATATTTAAATCAGGAGAGAGGAAGCGAACGAACAAACGAGGGAGGGAGGGAGGGAGGGAGCGAAGGAGGGAGAGAGGGAGACAGAGTGAGCGAAGGAGGGAGAGAGAGAGAGGGAGCAAAGGAGGGAGGAAGGGAGGGAGGGAGCAAAGGAGGAAGGGAGGGAGGTAAATTGTTCGGCTCCAACTGCCGCTTTTCTCTTTCCACCAACCTGTTCCGCTTTTCTTCCACCTTTCCGTTTCTTTCCCTTGTTTTGTTATTATTTCAATCATTTGTCCCCAATGCTCCCTCTCTTCTTTTGTCACGTTGGGTGGCTTTTTCCTCGGTATTCACCCACCGCCTGTCAAACAACACTGTAATTATTACCACCGTGTTCACGTTGCTTAGTTATGCGTCTCCCATCTTTTGTCTTGATTAAACAAAAAAAAAACAAAAAATCTCTGTAATTCTCCTCTTTCCTGCAGGTAGTGCCACCTTTCTGCCCCTTCACCCGCTGGAATGAATAGAGCGGTAATTAAGATGGAAAGAAAAAGAAACACACAGAAAGCTTTTTTTTATTTTGTTTTATTTTTCAGTATCAGGGAGGTGTCACCTCATTAAAAAAAAAAAAAAAAAACTGAAGTGTGCATTTTTCTCAGAAACGAAGACGCCTCAGGGTGTGCACATGTGGGGGATTAATAGATTATTAAGAGTTTTTTCTTTTCCCCTTTGAAAAAAGAGACGGAATAATTGAATTGCTCGTCAGTTAACGATGCTGTTCCATAGTGTTAATATCCCTGCACATAGCGGCACAATGGATAAGAGGCAGGGGCTGTCGCTGGTGGTGGAGTCAGACTTGGGGGACAGAGGAAAGAGCAGGGGCTGCTGGGTAATTGCAGCTCTTTACTGTAAAATTAGCACATTGTTAGGGTTCATTCCATCTCCGCCCAGTATCACTGTCAGACCCTCAGCGCCGTTTAAATATTTCAATGGCTGCATAATTGTGTATTTTTGTCTTTGTCGTGGGCAAGGATCCCAATTAAACGAAAGTGGCTCCATTTTTAATCTCTGTTCAGAAGTATGTAGTTCAAAGAAAGCAAAGAATGTAATCAAGTTATATTTCAAAAAGAAAAAAAAGTGCATGTCTTTTTTTTTTTTTTTTTTTTACACTATCACCTGAGGGCTTGACAGCGCTGTGCCGCTCGACTGTGCCGCTCGACTGTGCCGCTCGACTGTGCCGCTCGACTGTGCCGCTCAACTGTGCCGCTCGACTGTGCCGCTCGACTGTGCCGCTCGACAGTGCCGCTCGACAGCGCTGTGGTAGACAGGATACTAATGTATGAGGCCTTGGAGTGGGTGCATGCAGTATCTGACACATAGAGTCATAAATCGGCAGCGCTGAATGTGTGCTTTTAAATGGGAACCTGCACGTCACCGCTTTCTGTGGTGTGTAGCGCTAGCCGTTAAAGCACATCCATGGCCAATACATCACTGTATCTCTTTGTTTCATGAACCACCCTTCAAGCACATCCACTGATACATACATACATACATACATACGTGCATACATACATACACACACACATACATATGTACGTACGTACATACATAAAATACGTGCATACGTACATACATATATACACACATACATACATATGCACATACGTACGTACGTAGGTACGTACATACATATGCATGTAAATGCATACATACATACAAACATGCATCATACATACATACATACATGTACACACATACATACATACAAACATGCATACATACACACATACATGTACACACATACATACATACACACAAATATGCATACATACATACATACATGTACACACATTCATACATACATACATACATACACACAAATATACATACATACATACATACACATATACGTACATACATATATACTTGCATTCACTCATTCATGAATTCATTCGTTCATCTGCCCTGATCATGCAGTTGTTTATTTGTGATGGCTCTTAAAAAAGGGTATTTATAAATTATAATTATTAGCTTTTAATGGATTCTGTTATAGAGCGCAGGTTGGCAAATCTTGTTACACACACACACACACACACACACACACACACACACACACACACACAATTATCATAATAATACTGAAACAGCAAAAACAAATGACAGATGTTCCGGTCATTCCTTGGTATCACAGCCTTGATATTGTTAATTTGGTCCCTTGACCTAATTTTTCACTCACAGCGATGGTATCATTAATAAGCCCTCGTGTTGACAAAGAAATCAGGCCCTGTTCCAGCTACTGAGTCACTGCATAGTGCCCTGTTCCAGCTACTGAGTCACTGCATAGTGCCCTGTTCCAGCTACTGAGTCACTGCATAGTGCCCTGTTCCAGCTACTGAGTCACTGCATAGTGCCCTGTTCCAGCTACTGAGTCACTGCATAGTGCCCTGTTCCAGCTACTGAGTCACTGCATAGTGCCCTGTTCCAGCTACTGAGTCACTGCATAGTGCCCTGTTCCAGCTACTGAGTCACTGCATAGTGCAAGGAAGAGATCAGGCCCTGTTCCAGCTACTGAGTCACTGCATAGTGCATGAACCACTCTCTTTGTTTCATGAACCACCCTTCAAGCACATCCACTGATACATACATACATACATACATACATACATACGTGCATACATACATACACACACACATACATACGTACGTACGTACATACATAAAATACGTGCATACGTACATACATATATACACACATACATACATATGCACATACGTACGTAGGTACGTACATACATATGCATGTAAATGCATACATACATACAAACATGCATCATACATACATACATACATGTACACACATACATACATACAAACATGCATACATACACACATACATGTACACGCATACATACATACACACAAATATGCATACATACATACATACATGTACACACATTCATACATACATACATACATACATACACACAAATATACATACATACATACATACATACACATATACGTACATACATATATACTTGCATTCACTCATTCATGAATTAATTCGTTCATCTGCCCTGATCATGCATTTGTTTATTTGTGATGGCTCTTAAAAAAGGGTATTTATAAATTATAATTATTAGCTTTTAATGGATTCTGTTATAGAGCGCAGGTTGGCAAATCTTGTTACACACACACACACACACACACACACACACACACACACACACACACACAATTATCATAATAATACTGAAACAGCAAAAACAAATGACAGATGTTCCGGTCATTCCTTGGTATCACAGCCTTGATATTGTTAATTTGGTCCCTTGACCTAATTTTTCACTCACAGCGATGGTATCATTAATAAGCCCTCGTGTTGACAAAGAAATCAGGCCCTGTTCCAGCTACTGAGTCACTGCATAGTGCCCTGTTCCAGCTACTGAGTCACTGCATAGTGCCCTGTTCCAGCTACTGAGTCACTGCATAGTGCCCTGTTCCAGCTACTGAGTCACTGCATAGTGCCCTGTTCCAGCTACTGAGTCACTGCATAGTGCCCTGTTCCAGCTACTGAGTCACTGCATAGTGCCCTGTTCCAGCTACTGAGTCACTGCATAGTGCCCTGTTCCAGCTACTGAGTCACTGCATAGTGCCCTGTTCCAGCTACTGAGTCACTGCATAGTGCCCTGTTCCAGCTACTGAGTCACTGCATAGTGCCCTGTTCCAGCTACTGAGTCACTGCATAGTGCCCTGTTCCAGCTACTGAGTCACTGCATAGTGCCCTGTTCCAGCTACTGAGTCACTGCATAGTGCAAGGAAGAGATCAGGCCCTGTTCCAGCTACTGAGTCACTGCATAGTGCAAGGAAGAAAAAAGAGGCCAAGATATCATGACTTATTTACTTTATTTAAAAATCTCAATTAAATGTGATAATCTTTCATCTGGTTCCAGTGTAAACATCTTGGTCACTCCCCTGTTCCTGGCCGGTAATGTTTGTGCATGCAATGGAATGGGCAATCGGGACAGGTCTTTTCAGTGCTATTAAGGACAACTTTCATGTTATTATTTCAGAGGTATCTACCGGGGGCCTGTATCACAAAGCAGGGGCCTGTATTACAAAGCAGGGGCCTGTATCACAAAGCAGGGGCCTGTATTACAAAGAAGGGGCCTGTATTACTTTTCACTGCATCCCATACTTGTTGGGACACAAGGGTCCAGCGCTATTGTGCTTCCCCCAGGTTGTGTGAGGGAATGAGCAACACGGTAGGCTAGGCTAGGCTAGGCTAGTGCTCCTGGCTTCATAAAGTGACCTGGGGCCACATGTATAAAACTCTGAGTAAAATAGTGCGTAAAAGAATGCTCAGGGTGAAAGTCAGAAATCTGCTTAAAACAAGTTTAGCATTTTCTGCCTTTTGGTCACGTTGTCGCCATATCACACGACTCCAAACACTGCGTATGCATGGTGTCCATCGTGTGCAGAGGTACGCAGATTCTCACAGCACGTGTTATATTATACGTCTGAATTTCTGCCGTGGAAACTCGCTTACGCGGCTTTCTGAGGGCATTATTCTGCTCAGCACTGTTTATACATGTGGCCCCCTGGCCGTTATAACAGTTTTATCGCATTTTGTCAGCCTATAACTTAAGCGTCTCTTACAGTTACCCTAACTGAGACCAGACAATCTGCCTGCCAGTTGGACGGTCGATTGGCCATCCCACTTTAAAACCCTTGTAAGACGCGGTGAGGAGCGATGACGAGCGGCCCGTGATTTGACTCCACAGCTGGGCATAACTAAGTACCGGTGGCACTACAGGTAATGCAGTCCCGAGGCTCGACGGATTCACAGGTCACGCAGAAAAAACCCTGTCCCTCGACTGCACTCTCAACAGCAGCTCTTACTCCACAAAACAAATACATAAAATAAAAAAAAATAAAAACACAATAGTGCAATATAGTACACAGGAATGTAAAAGCCGCCCGCGGGTACTGTTAAATTGGCACGCTGATATATGTGATGAAGGGGTACCGTAGCCCCGTGCCGCGGTGTGTTGTTTTTCCTATTAGCATGTAACCGATGGAAATACGGCATGTTAATGCGAGCGGGGCCGGGCGACGCAAACTTTTTCCATCACGGCAGCTGCGCGAGGAGCTATTTGTAACCGCCATCGAGAGTGTCCGTTCCTCCCACTTACGTGTGTGAAAGGGTGATTTTTCCAGCCGGCCTTGTTATTGGCCATCTCGTGGCAAACAAGTTGGGGAATATGCGCAGATGGAGGAGGGTCCAGGTGGTTAATCAGGGCCTAAACGTTATCGTGACAAATGGCCGCATTAGAGGAACAGAGAAACCTTGGTTATAAATACCTGGTCACTTGACTCATACATTAGGCCATTGTGCTCATTGTACGGAAAGCGCTAGAAATTAGAATTAAAGGTTGATAATTTTGTGGAAAAGGTAGGAGGGGAAAAAAGGGAATGAGAATATTGCTAGTTCACTGAGCAACTATTAATTATTGTTTACTAATGCCAGGTTAGCGCATTTGAGGGGGTGCTAGTTCAGGAATTGGTGGTTTTTAAATTAAAGTTATTATTTTTTATTTTTTTGCTAAGTGTACATTGTGCATTCTCTTTATGAGGTGTGGGTGTGGAGCTGCGAGATGCTTTTGTTGAAGTATAAAGACGGTCTCAGACTCCAGACGCCCAGAACAATATCACCAGTAAAAAATAAAGAAAATAAAAAAATTGGAGTGAGCTGGAACTGAAGTTGTTAAAATGTGCTCTTAAAACTGTGTCCTTCAAACCGAACAGATGCTCGGTCTTTAATGAAACGTCTCTTGTTCTAAAGGCTTTGCTGAAAAGTGTGGACGTTTTATTCTCAGTTCATCAGGAGACGTACTGGAATAGTAACAAACAGGGCTTAAGAGATACATTTTTTAATTAGGGGTGCACTGGAGGTTGGACAAAGAAGTGACCCCCGTATAATTACTTCAAATACCCGGGTGGGTTCAAAATTTCACATTTATAGAGTGCTAAGATGTAAAAAGCAGACTAATATGCATTGTTTCCAAATCTTATTTGAACCAGCACCGGTCTGTTGATAAGGCACTTGGACAATTCCGTGTATTTTATTTTATTTTTTAAATCTTTTATTGTGTGATATGATTTATATGCCGTGTTCAGCTTCCGACAATGATCCCGGGAGAGTGCTCGGGAAGAGTCTTTTGAGCACTGGAGAAGCATTCCTTTGTCACCATTGTTCCAGAGACAGCCAGGCACACATATATTTTATTTTATATTTGTAGTGCTATATTAAGAGCCTCGGTCTCTGAAATCGTCCGTTCGCTCTTCGCACAAACACAGATTCACCCCTCCTCGTCCCTCCTCCTGTCACATCCAACTGAGGTTTCTGAAAGTCAAACAGTGTGAAACACGATTATCTGTCCAGCGATTCTTCCAGATCAAATCTACATTAATTGACAATTTAAAACAGCCTGGCGCTTTTATGCACAGTAATATGTTTCAATACAATTATATCTACATTTATAGCACTTCATGAGTTTCATTATTCATCTGTTTCACTGAACAGCCTTCTGTTTTTAGTAATATTGATTAGAGATCATTGCGTAAAGTATTTGTGTGCTTCATATCTCATTTGATTTACTTTGGTAGTGGCTGAATCTCATCAGCTTTGCGTTTAATATCTTTATTGTTAGTGTACTCTGTCTGTTTTGGTACTTGTAGTTGTAGCCTTGTTGTTTGCACCGGGCCTTGTTTGGCCTAATGGCCTTGGAAGCCACCTTGGACAAAATAAATTACCAAATTAACGTGTGATTAATGTAAAGTAATGCATATAGCAATACATTATAACAATACATGTCCCTCCCTGAAATTTTCCTGTAAGTGTTTTCTTATTTAATGGTGCTTCATCTTATAATAATGTGAGTAAAAAACAGGATGTGGCCCTGGAATGTGTACAGATGATATACTGCCCTAGAGAAAGGGGCGTTGAAGTGTAGGCATGCTTGATTGCTTTATTTGCTGTTGATACATCACTGCAGTGAATAGCACGAGCCTGG
This sequence comes from Synaphobranchus kaupii, assembly GCA_029718625.1. Lineage (NCBI taxonomy): Eukaryota > Metazoa > Chordata > Actinopteri > Anguilliformes > Synaphobranchidae > Synaphobranchus > Synaphobranchus kaupii. The sequence continues at coordinate 92,665 of CM056377.1, read as the reverse complement.
TGCTCCAATGCGTACCTGGGGCCATGCGTGATTAAAACTGACGCAGGACAGCATGGTCTATTCCAAGCGCAATTATAGCCACGGAGCAATTAGATGTAAGCGAAAGTGATTACCATTAGATTAAAAGGGACGACAATAAGCATGACATAATTGAATAATTGCCATTCATCAGAAACGGTCCCTCCGCGGAAATTCTCCTCATCAAATTGTGCAATATTAAGCATGACACGGGCTTAACCGGACTGTAATTAATGTGCTAAATCAATTACAAATTACTCCATTTGGAGAATTCCTGCCGGAGCTCTGTCATTACCGGGGAACTAGATAGAGCGGTGGTCCCACATGCAGATTCCTCCAGTACTGCAGTGTCCTCTCTCTGTCCTCTCTCTCTATCTCTCTCTCTGTCTCCTCCACCCTTTCTTTCTCTCTCTCCTCTTGCCAATGCCTGGTTCCTTGCTGGCTGGCCTTCTGTTTTGGGGGCTCCCTGCACCGGGGGGACCCCGAGATTACGATTTAAGACCCGCAACGAGCCACTCCCGCACGCCCAGAAGCCGGAGGATTTAAAGTCTTAGCGATAGATTTACTGAAACGGCGTCCGTTTATTTTGACTGTTTATTCGCGAAAGCCACAGGAAAGTGTTGCAGTGAGCGCGGGCAAATAAAGTAAGGGCCCGGCCTCGTTTTGGCTTCTGAGGAGATCTGGCATGGCCAGCACGTCTATGGTACCGCATCCAGGTAATCCGGCCCCTCTTCCCATCTGGCACATGAAAAAGTGCATAAATACACATAAATACACATAAAGTACATAAATATCACAGTTATATTTGCTCTTAAAACAGATATTTCACTTCATAAGAGTTAAAAGCAAGGCATTACATGGATTATGGAAATGATGGTACCATGAACTGAAGGTCTTTGATCATTCGGTCATGCATCTCCTTCCTCTTTAGTACACTGTGTTAATGTAGTTAGCACATTCTGAACATTGTTATAGGCCCACTCGTCTGGGCACAATCGTCCCCTTTCTCTCTGTGATGCCTGAGAAGTGCATAAATTCCAGTGTAGGTGTTACCGCCACATTCCACTCTTGACTTAAAAGAACAAGAGTCAGTGGGAAGCGCAGGATAAACAGCTTTGTTTTTTTTTCCAGGTTTCATTTTGGTTCAGCTTCACAGAAGCCGTTCAACAGTCGATATTATGTAGAGTATTCTGGGGGCAATTGTAATAGGCATCAATTGTAACACAATTTTTTGTTACAATTGCCCCCAACCCTGAACACATGAAACTAGCTAGCTTGCTGGATAGAATCTGAGCTCTAGCTTGTTTCAGATTGGTGCAATTTTATGGTGTTGCAATTGCCCCCTGTTACAATTGCCCCCAGAATACTCTCCATGAGCCAAAGCCTCACCAGCCTCTTCAATGTGTTTCTATCTTTGGATTGCTAATAGGTGCCCGGGACAACTGATTGGTGAACGCACATCTTTCCATTCACCGCACTGACCCAAATAAAGAGAATGTGTTAAACTATGACACTGACATTTATATTGTTTCTCTCTTAGAAGATGGCTGAGCAGAAACCCCCCCCCCCACCCCCACCACCCCTTTCTCTGCCTTTGCTTTCAGTACAAATGAAAAAATAGCTTTGATAGCTGACCTCTTTAGAGTGCCAATAAGTTTCAGAATGCCTCCAGTAGCAGGTTTGTGTTTCTGAAGATAATTAAAAAGGGTGAACTTTATGAGATTCCCTCCTCTGCGATGCCTTCTCCCCAGAGAAAAGGGCTGTGCGGAATCATAAACACTCCGAACGCACGGTCGGGCAAAGAGAGCGCCCAGGACAAAGGGTGGTAATGGACCGATAAGAGCATCGTAGGAGAGGACACAGAGTGGAGGGCTGCAAAATACTGGCAACAAGGTGAAGAGTGAGATAGTGCTGTCTCGATGGAAACAGAGAGAGAGAGGGAGAGAGAGATCTATACCACCCTGATGAGCTGGAAAAGAGGAGGAGAGGGAAGGATGAACGGCAGCTATTGTTCTTAATTATCACAGAGTAAAATGGATAGCCATTGTGGCAGGCTTCATTATGTGTAATGTTGTCAAAGGAAGAGAGATTAGCTGTGGGGGAAATCAGGAGGGATTCAATGAAGATGCTTCAGGAGAACAACAAAAAGCGTCCGACCGTCTGTGGCCCCAGTCCTGGTTTGGTTCGATCAGCTGCCTTAATGGAATAACACAAGTCCAACCAATATACCGTGCGATGCTTTCTTCAGAATAACATGTCGGTGAAGACTATTATTTTGTTTTACTACCGTGCTGAACGGGGGGCCTTGATGAATTATCACGGTTTTTGAATCTGCATCAACGTTTCATCCACAATTTGATTTGTTGTTTACAAACACTCAAGTTCCTTCATGCGAAACGTTTTATATTGTCAAAGGGCACTAGAAATGACTTTCTTCACCGAGTTAGTTGTTGCCAGTCATTCCTCGATACAACTAGAAAACAGGATCATTACCACATCGCATGTTTTTTTTGGAGGACAATTTTCTCATTCATATTTGTGGGGCTCAGAACATTTCTAAATTGAACTAAATTTGTTTTTAGAAACCCAAATATGTAAGCAACAGTTGCATTGAAGGTTTTTAACATTTCTCATCATGCTGATCTGAGGCGACCAAAGATAACCGCGTCATGTGTATTCGTACCCAACAGTGATGCGAACAGCAGTAGGAACGCGTTGACGCTGTGATGGCGGGCATATAATGTGCACCATCCCCTTATGGATCAATAAGATATTAGTATATCAGTCCAGCTTAATCCGGTATTAGTGATTTATCACAGTATCAGCCTCGCTTAATAACAAACCTTCTCATTTGACTTGACAGAGAGGGCTTCTGAATAAAATCCCACAGATTGAGACGGTATTGATAATACATGTCCGCTGGTCGTATTGTATTTAATGAAAAGCATACATAAATGCTTTCCTTTTGAATGGAAATACTGTGAGATTAGTACCCGCGTTGTAAAGTAGGCGCTTTCATGCCCGTTTCTCTGTCGCTCCTGTCTGTAACTTGTTTACCTATGCGCGATTAATGTGATTAGAAACACGCAGATGGAGAAGTTCATCGTGGAGCGGAGTGTTTCCCAACATTTGAGAGTGTTAAGCAATGCCTGCACACCAGATGGTTTTTCAAATCGACTTTTTTTTTTTTTCCTTCAAACTACCAACAGCTCTCATTAATAAACGTTGACATAATGGCAGACACCAAACAGCTGCACACATTCCTATTTGTGAGCCTTAACTGTTACAGTTTAACCAGAAAATCAAAAAAAAATTGATGATGCACTGAGAAACAAAAACATCTGCTGCATCTGATCTAGCTATTTGAGTCCTTCTAAATCCATACGGGGCGACTGCAGGTGTGATATGTGTGGCTATATACCGCTAAGCAAAAGCATTTTCATGTATGTGCAAAAAAACAGGGGGGGTATACTACGAAGCAGGATTTCTGACTTAGCTGGATAACTGCACTGAGTAAAACCCGGAAGCATCCCAAATCTGGAATGCGGACTGAAGTAAAAAAGAGCTGTTCCGGGTTTTACTCAGTGCAGTTATCCAGCTAACTCAGTGATCCTGCTTCTCTTACTCAGTACAGTTATCCAGCTAACTCAGTAATCCTGCTTCTCTTACTCAGTACAGTTATCCAGCTAAGTCAGTAATCCTGCTTCTCTTACTCAGTGCAGTTATCCAGCTAAGACAGTAATCCTGCTTTTCTTACTCAGTGCAGTTATCCAGCTAAGTCAGTAATCCTGCTTCTCTTACTCAGTGCAGTTATCCAGCTAAGTCAGTAATCCTGCTTCTCTTACTCAGTACAGTTATCCAGCTAAGACAATAATCCTGCTTTTCTTACTCAGTGCAGTTATCCAGCTAAGTCAGTAATCCTGATTCTCTTACTCGGTGCAGTTATCCAGCTAACTCAGTAATCCTGCTTCTCTTACTCAGTGCAGTTATCCAGCTAAGTCAGTAATCCTGCTTCTCTTACTCAGTGCAGTTATCCAGCTAAATCAGTAATCCTGCTTCTCTTACTCAGTACAGTTATCCAGCTAAGACAGTAATCCTGCTTTTCTTACTCAGTGCAGTTATCCAGCTAAGTCAGTAATCCTGCTTCTCTTACTCGGTGCAGTTATCCAGCTAAGTCAGTAATCCTGCTTCTCTTACTCAGTGCAGTTATCCAGCTAACTCAGTAATCCTGCTTCTCTTACTCAGTGCAGTTATCCAGCTAAGTCAGTAATCCTGCTTCTCTTACTCAGTGCAGTTATCCAGCTAACTCAGTAATCCTGCTTCTCTTATTCAGTGCAGTTATCCAGCTAAGACAGTAATCCTGCTTTTCTTACTCAGTGCAGTTATCCAGCTAAGTCAGTAATCCTGCTTCTCTTACTCAGTGCAGTTATCCAGCTAACTCAGTAATCCTGCTTCTCTTACTCAGTGCAGTTATCCAGCTAAGACAGTAATCCTGCTTTTCTTACTCAGTGCAGTTATCCAGCTAAATCAGTAATCCTGCTTCTCTTACTCAGTGCAGTTATCCAGCTAGCTCAGTAATCCTGCTTCTCTTACTCAGTACAGTTATCCAGCTAACTCAGTAATCCTGCTTCGTAGTATACCCCCCAGGTGTCATAACAGGTGAACCTACTGTGCTGATGCCCACAGTTGTCTGTGAGTTCACATGATTATGTAGACGTGTCCGTATGTGTGCAGGCAGTCACATGGGTGGGTGGTATGATTTTCATCATAGTTGGTGCGTTTTGACATATCTGTCTACTGGATGCTGTCAAAAAGTCCCCAGTTTTTTTAATGTATTTATAGTATTTGTTTGCAATGCTTAAGTCCCTTAAATCCAAAAATGACTCATATATTTTTACGAACTCTGGAAAATATTCTGAAGAAAGCTCAGGTTAAGTATTCCCCTCAAAGGCATACGAGCAGTAGCTCCTTCCTGGGTCTCAAGTCTGTAACCTGATTAAGGTACGCGCTCATGCGGTTAGCCCTGGCTGTGTGAAATCCCCTCACGTGGTAAATTAGCCTTGCAGGAGCCCCTAATGTGGTGCGCCATGTCCGGCTAAACATTTTCCTGGAGGTTTGTTTTCAAAAGGTGATTTACTCTTACTTAAAACCAAGAAGCAACTGAATGCTTCAGGGTGCTTATATACATAAGCTAAGATGCGTTTAAGGTTGCTAAACAGCTGCTCATTTGTTCACTTTCTTCAGTAAAGAAAGCTATTCCCGGTAGTGAATGAGAAGTTGTCTTTCAGTAAAAAACAAATACTCAGCTATAATAGCCGTTAAGATTTGAAAAGAAAGAAATAAATACTGAAAATACGAGTTCCCAAAATGCCTTGGGAATGCGCCCGTGTTCCCCCAGGGCTGTGCCTGTCGTACATGTAGGTCTGGGGGTGAGAGAGGGAATCATGTCACCCCCCAATATCTTCATATGAATTTATTTCTAGATAGCTGGTATGCTTGTGAGACTTGTCATTTGACTACGTGGGGCAAAGGTTGTCCAACGGTGTGTCTCCCCCAAAGTAGAATTTTCACTTCAATTCAATTTAATTTATTTTGTATAGCACTTTTTTTACAGAGAACTGTCACACTTTTAGCTGCTGTACAGACAAACAGTAGGAGAATTGGGCAAAAACCGGGCTTGAACCCCCAAACAGCAAACGAGGTAAAAACTCCCCGGTGGGAAGAAAAACACTCAAACGGTGGCGAGAAAAAACTCCCCGATGGGAAGAAATCTCGGAATTTAAACCTACACCGGTGGTACTCATCCACACTAGAGAGGCACGGGCAATCCCCAGAACCAGCACGGTGTGTGTGCACCTCCAGTTAGGCCTCCTTCCACCTCCTCCTCAAGGGGGAGAGTCATCCTTCTTTATCTCCAACACCCCTGTCACAAGAGCCACCCACCTGCAGTGATCGTTCACTGTGGTCCCAGAGGATCAAAAGTCTCTCCTGCGGTGTTATCACCAGGTACAGGCCTGAGTGAAGATGTCAGAGAGGCTCTTTGGCGTTGCCTTCTTTAGCCCTGCTTTAGAAAGAATTCATATCTTCCATTTAATAAGCGGGCCTTTACACTTTAAGTTTTATTATGAGTTTTATGTGCAGACGTTTTGTTATTGTTGACTGTAGCAGAGTCAGTAAGCATTTTTTGGCACCGTATGCATCTCATGGGTGGGAGCTCACAAACAAGAGACGATATGAAACTGCCTCACTGTCTGCTGGAATAAAAATCACTCCAAGCACCAGGCAAAAGACCACAGTCACTGCGGTATTCACACCCGCAGCGTGTCATTTTAAAGCGATCACATTAGGCTTGTGCGCGTGTGTGTGTGTGTGTGTGTGTGTGTGTGTGTGTGTGTGTGTGTGTGTGTGTGTGTGTGTGTGTGTGTGTGTGTGCATGCGCGTGCATCCGTCTGCGTGTATTGGTTATATTTTAACTTTTGGCATATTTTTTTTAGCAGTATTATTTTTTTTATTTTAACTTTAATTTTTTCTCTGTTATGTAACCCAGTAGAGGACAATACCACTTGACTGCCCTGTTATATTACCCCTTAGAGAGAGATACCACTGTACTTCCCTGTTATCTATCCCCAACGAGGGGGATACCACTCGACTGCCCTGTTATATTACCCCTTAGAGAGAGATACCACTGTACTTCCCTGTTATCTATCCCCAACGAGGGGGATACCACCCTACTGTCCTGTTATATTACCCCTTAGAGAGAGATACCACTGTACTTCCCTGTTATCTATCCCCAACGAGGGGGATACCACCCTACTGCCCTGTTATATTACCCCTTAGAGAGAGATACCACTGTACTTCCCTGTTATCTATCCCCAACGAGGGGGATACCACCCTACTGTCCTGTTATATTACCCCTTAGAGAGAGATACCACTGTACTTCCCTGTTATCTATCCCCAACGAGGGGGATACCACCCTACTGCCCTGTTATATTACCCCTTAGACAGAGATACCACTGTACTTCCCTGTTATCTATCCCCAACGAGGGGGATACCACCCTACTGCCCTGTTATATTACCCCTTAGAGAGAAATACCACTGTACTTCCCTGTTATCTATCCCCAACGAGGGGGATACCACCCTACTGTCCTGTTATATTACCCCTTAGAGAGAGATACCACTGTATTTCCCTGTTATCTATCCCCAACGAGGGGGATACCACCCTACTGCCCTGTTATATTACCCCTTAGAGAGTTACCACTGTACTTCCCTGTTATCTATCCCCAACGAGGGGGATACCACCCTACTGCCCTGTTATATTACCCCTTAGAGAGAGATACCACTGTACTTCCCTGTTATCTATCCCCAACGAGGGGGATACCACCCTACTGTCCTGTTATATTACCCCTTAGAGAGAGATACCACTGTACTTCCCTGTTATCTATCCCCAACGAGGGGGATACCACCCTACTGCCCTGTTATATTACCCCTCAGAGAGAGATACCACTGTACTTCCCTGTTATCTATCCCCAACGAGGGAGATACCACCCTACTGCCCTGTTATATTACCCCTTAGAGAGAGATACCACTGTACTTCCCTGTTATCTATCCCCAACGAGGGGGATACCACCCTACTGTCCTGTTATCCAGCCCGATAGCCATTCTACACACAACAGTGACACACACCTCACTTGCCCTGTGCCTTAGCCTTAAACGTGGTCTTTGACCACAGAAGGAAATGCCAAATTGCCGTTTTATCAATGGGAGACGGGCAACTATACCTCATTGGCTCAAGCTAGAAAATACCCTGCTGGATACATAGATTATGTAATATACATTTGAATGTACATTATGTGTCTGTGTAGATAAGGCTGCCTGCTGGGTAAATGAATAATATTGAATATTAATAACTTTATCTTCCTGTGACTATAGTGTGCATGTCTATCCTGCTGCCCCAGTCAGCATTCCAGAGTCAAACCAAACCCGCAATGAGATTGTGATTTACTTTGAACAGGAAACAGGAAGTGGTTCTGTGGGCAGGCGACAAACAAGCTGAATTTTCAGGCGTGTACAGAGAGCCCACTCTTCAAAGCCCTTTTACTGCAGCTCACCTGAGCTCACCTGAGCTGTACTGCAGCTCACCTGAGGATGTCTTTCAAATGAACAGAATGCCGTTTAGACTCTACTGATGTAGTGGGGATTAATAGGGATAAAAAGATAATAAAAAACGAACTGTATACACATTACCTTTGCACTACAACCTCACCCCCACATCCACCAAGTCTACGTTTTGTAAAGAAAAAGAAAACGGTCTAGATATGAATGCATCAGGTTGCCTCTTGGGATCAAAGACAACACTCCCTGCGTGTTTGAGGAGGCTCACATTTGAATTTCATATCAGAGGGGGGAGGAGTCAATTGAGGGGCAGTTGGCAGGGGTTTAGGGGCTGATGTCTTTCGTAACTCCCACCCCCCCCCTTACCTCAACTGAGTATCGTAGTGAATGGGTCAGCGAATCTGGTCCCAAACAGCACGTAACACTCTTTGTCGCTGTTTCACAAAACGGTTTTTCGGTTGTGATGTCACCTCAACGGTGGAAGAGTGTAGCCCAGGGAGATGAAGTGGCGTGTTTGCGTGCTAGTTCACAGAGTCCTGTCGCCGGGCCCGGCCCGGGCCTGGTCCTCGTAACTCTCCCGAGCCGAGAGAGAGTGTTTTACGGGCGCGTTTGCCCTCCACGTTTAGGACTCTGGTGACCGAGTCAGCGCTGAGTGATTTAGAGTGATGTGTGTCTCCCAACGCCTTGGTCAAGGGCCTCATCCTCCAGACGGTAAATTTCACAAAGGATGTCCACGCTTCCTTCCCTCCCTCCCGCTCCCTTCAATCTTCCACGCCAGGAGCTGGCTGCGCAGGGCGGAATAGCCTTTTGCAATGTCACGGGCTGACTTTGAACCGTCCCGGCTCTTGCGCAACACGTTTCGCTGAACGGTGAGAATGGGGAAAACGGCGCCTTCAGGTTACGGTATGCTTTAAAGGTATGGGGCTAACTGATAATGATGGAGAAGTGAAAATATAAATGT